>JAATLQ010008034.1:0-10441 GCA_013421005.1 Heliconius erato x Heliconius himera | reverse complement strand
ATAATAATTCATACCTCCGTGCGGGAATTGAACCCTCAACCGTCGCGTTTACATTTAATTATTAATATTTAATTAACTTTTAACATTCGGGGGGATGAATTATTTTTATTTCTTCTTTGCTATGGCAGGAAGGAAAAAGTGAGTTCTGCTACTCAACAGGCAATTAAAGTATCGTGATTAAAGTAAGGCGCTTGCTTAAAGTAAGCAATGCGCCACGAAAACCACAACATTTATAAAAATATATATATATAATCATAACCTATGTTAACGCAAACTTTTCTCCATATCTCAAACAAAAAATTTTAAAACCCAAAAATAGAAAAGAACAAACGACAAAAAACCGTAAATTCCCTACAGCCCGACTAAAGCAAGAAAAATCCGAAAAAAATGTGAAAATTGAATTGTAGCCCCGAACCGATTTTTACTCGATTTCGACGTTATACCTTATGCAAGAATTTGCAACGGGAGCGCGCCGAATCAAACCGTCGTCGTTTTTTATTGCACATTCACACATTGGGCCAAAAAAAGTCCTATACAATAGCCTACACACTCGTTCCGACCTCAGCGTACACTCACGCTACGTTCCAACGAGAACATGTCGCGGCTTGGTGCCAGATGTACTGTATGCATATTCCGGAACAATAACAACCTTAAATTATTTTAATCAATAAATTGTTACTTAGTAAATCCTAATTTGCAAGTAAGTGTAATTTATGATATAAATATTTTAATTTGCATTAAAAAAGGTTCAATATTGAGAAGTAGAAAATTTTTGAGGTTGTGATTTCGATCTCCACTTGGGGGAAAGATAATATTTTTTTATTTCCTCGCTCTGGTGGTCACAGTTGAAGTCGGATACTCAACGCATCTTGAAAATGTTTTAAAAGTGTGGAATACGATGAACGGAGTGTTCTGACACTAGGTTAGCTATGCCTACAGATACAGATTAAACAAAGTATCAGAATAGAACAAAAATATATTTTTTAACATTTTTTATGTGTTTTATTTCCACATTAAAGATAGAAAAAAGGAATAAGTACTAATAAGTACTTTAACATTATTACTTGGTACTTGCAACACTACTTATGTATTGGTTTATTTATACTACCACCTTTTGTTAAAATAGACTATTTATTCAATACTTTGTATTTTTTTTATATAAAAAGTCTCGCTGCTACCATCTTACCCATCGTTCTCACCTGCATGAACTGTCGTACACAATCAGCTCCATGTTCACGCAGAAATGTCTGCAGAGTCTGAACTCCTCGAGCTGATAATCTATATCCGTTACCGTTAGAACTGGTGGCAAAGAATACTCCCGGGGACGTGCCTTCTCCCATCGTTAATTATACATTTATATTACTCATAGATCACTATAAAATGCAATTTCCTGTATCACGGCGAGCAGGGTAGGCAGAGTCAACCTATTTTTGAGACACTCGGTTCCCCATTTTTTCGAATTCGTAAACTATGTAGTAACTAAATAAATATTAAATATATTTAAACATCTTTTTAGTCACATTTTCAAAAAAGAAAGCAAATTTCCAATCCCATCAAATCTACGTATGTCTATCAAGATCTATGTCACTACACATCACATTCTAAAATCATCTTTAATCAGTACCGGGAGGGGAGGCTGTATCTTACACCATTCACTGATTACGCTTATCGATCGTATCGTCATATCAAATATTATATTCCCACCACAAACGTTTCGAATACATTAAAATTTAACGAGTTAATAACCGTTAATATTATTTAACCATCGAGAAATAGCCTATAAATATTAATAACTTATACACATAATTTATTTTAAAATATGATAATGATAAAAACGTGAATTACTATCACAATAATTTTATTATTTTTAAAATAACGTAAACCAGTATTTTTTTTTTAGTTCGTAGGACTTATCGTAGCAGTACGTAGCGCTCAGCCGGCGCTGTCGGCGCGCGTGTAAACACTACGCTACGGAGTGGCGTAGCGGCGTAGGCAGTGGCAGTCGGTGTTCCGCGGGTGACGTCACCCGCAGGATGTTTAGATTTAGAGATATGAACGCTATTTTATATACATTATGTTAATTTAGGTATTTGTTGAAACAAAATTCTATATTGCAATAATCGTATGCAGCAAATTTGAATTATAAACATTAAAGATTGAGGTCGTTTTGTATTGGCGGTACAGAGTGGGAGTATAATCACGACGGTTGTGGCTTCGATTCCTACTCAGGGAAATGAGTTGTTTCTATTTCCTCTTTCCTCCGTTCTGGTAACAATACTTGGAAAGGAGAAACTTTGCATGTAGGTATGTTAGGGAGTGTCTTGAAGGTATAGGGGAAGTAGTACGATCCTTAGTTCAGGGACGAGAAAATTTATTTTTTAATGCGACGAGGTATATAACGAAGCATTACACAACAAAAAATATATGATAAGATAATTAATAGTAGAAGCAAATAGAATCTTACATTTTTCTAAATCTATAAAATGTATATTCAAAATCGTATGAATACTTGAATGGTAGACTAATCTTTTTAAGGATAATTAAGCTTCACAATCGAACTTTAATGGGACTTATTCCTAAGTGGCTTAACTAACTACTTAATTAATTAGGTAATTGAGCGACAAATGTGGGCGATTTTTGCTTATTAGATTAAGGATAATCTCATTGACATAGAAAATCTATATTATAAGAGCCATAACATAAATAAGAAAGATAAAATAAAAAAAAAGGTTCTAATAGTCAGAGCATTCCGAAGGAATGCCCTAGGGTAATCAGTACATTCTTTTCTCCACTTTCAGTCTGAATTTGAAACACTACATGATGAAATCAAACGCTGTTCCACTGCACACTGCACACCTGTAATGGCCTCAAATGTTTTTTAGTTTCACGCTGTATCCAGCACATAGCCGGGTAGACTGAGTGAACCTCGAAAGCTATAGTTACAGTGCTCCATTCTCATTAATTCAAAAGAAAATTCCGTTCTCAATATTCCGCCGAAATCTGGAGGTATTGTGTGATGAGTGGCGGAACTAAATGCACCGCTTTGCCTCGTTACCAGAACGAGGAAGTGCAAATACTAAATATTTAATTCCAGTGGAAATTGAAGCCACAACCTGTCATATTTACAGTCACACGTTTGTACCCCTGCGCCAAGACAGCCTTCCCAGGCCTCAAATTTAATTATAACCAAAAATATATATACATACCACATTAAATATAAAATAACGTACTTAACAAAATTTTACATACAATTGTCAAAGGCGACACTAGTCGCGTTCAACAAACGTAGACGCTCAAACTAACAACAAAGATTAGTTGTGTTTTCAATGAGTTTATTTACCGGATCGAGATACCGTAGACCCCGGAGATGGCCGGGATGGCCGCTGAGAGACGCTTTCTTAATTACGTCCCCGTCTCGAACTCATTATATAGATAAAACAAAAAAAACTGCGGCAAAAGGAACTTGATTTATACTTTGAATGTTATCTTATTCGTGACAACGCTCATCATCGAAATGGTGTTGTTCCAAAAATAAAAGTGAAAGCATTTGAATGAAATAATGGTATCTTTAAATTATATTCAGTAAAAAAATAAATTAGAGGTAAATTGTGGAAAGTTTAAAACAAATAATATATCAAAATTTTACCAAAAGTAACGATATTTTATTAAGAAGAGTTCACATCAATTAAAAGAAACGGAGTAGTGTCTTAGCACTAGGTTCTTTAGTCCGTGCTATATGCGGGATAAAGAGTGAGTACAAGTAAAGAATGAGTGCAAATTACAGGTATATAAATTATACAAAGTGGAACCAGCATCTTTCGCTAAGCGATTCTTCTGATACGAATATATTGTTCAGGTGGTCGATTTACTCTGCACTTTTAAAATTACATTTTGAAACATGTTCGGATTGCTATTCCCAATTTTACAGCAAATTCAATATCCGTTCTCTCGAAACCTGTAGAAATTTCATCAATATATGTATCACGATTAATGGTAACACTGTTCTTATTTTTTTAGTTTCACGCCGCATTCCGCACATAGCAGGCAGGCAGGCAGAGTTAACCTAGGAACATAGTATTAAGACACTCTCGTTTCCCATTTTTCGTGGAATTCTGGAGGCATTGCGTGTTGAGTGACAGCACTCAACGCCGCGCTTAGCCTCGACACCAGAGCGAAAAAATGAAAATATTGAATAAATATTTAATTTCCTCGAGTGAAAATCGAACTCACAACTTGTTGCGTTTACAGTCACATTCTTGTGCCCCTGTGCCACGACTAGCCACATTTTAATATTTTTACGTTTTTATTTACTTAAAAGAGTTTCTTATTTGAGATCAAGGTTTTTTTAAGTTCCTACTGTATATATAGGATAAGCACCTAACGCCTGTTAAAACATTATTGTCATTTCGATACCCGCTACTCAATTTTCAAAATAGAAGAAGTCATAGTTAGTAGGGAACATGGCACTTATTATAAATTACTAATAAATTAAATATTCATCAAAACTAAGATTTATTGGTTCTAATTGGTGACGATACAAATCTAATTTAAATAGCACTACAGCAGTTTCTACTCAAGGGACACCAGTTCTACAGCATCAAATGTAAAATATAAACTTTAAATCAGTATTTACAGAGCAGTTAGTAGATTTTATGCAGACTACGTGAAATATAATTTAACTCCTGCTAGTAAAGCGAAATAAAAGTTATTTCACATGATAAAATATATTTTTTTCTTGTATGGTAGCTAACACTATTAAAATGCTAGAAAGTGACATAAATGTTTAAATACAGTAAATTTCATGCAAATATAGCAAAATAAACAATTTAAAATGTAAAAATTTAGATTTCTGGGACCTGCGTATTATGCATGGGATTGGTATTATTACATTACTTGACTTAAATGAGTAGAAATTCTGAAACAAAGATAAGTTGGTGTTGCATACACCAATTTTTCTTTTGCTGCTGTAACGTATAAACGTATAAAGTATAAAAAATAGAGGCGCAGGACCACAAGAGCGCGACAGGTATGGGTTCGATGCCCACTCGAAAAAAAGAAAATGTTTAGCGCCGCGTTAATTTCCACCACTCAAGACGCAATGCCTCTAGAACTCGGCAGGAACTGCGGAAGGGAAGTGTCTTAAAGGGAACTGAATGTCTTAACAGCTTACTCTGCTATGATCGGGATACAGCATGAAGCTAAGAAAAAATATAATCAAAAGCAGCAATTCTCGCATCTAAATTGAAACAAGTATATCATAAAGCTAAAGGTTACTTTATTCATGACACCCAAATTTTACGGCACGGTGCGGCATATTTTCCAGCAGTAAAACTAAACGTAAAAACAGCTGGCTGTAACGACATGCCCCAATTTACGGAACACTTCCTTTTTATGTACAAATTGTATATCAATAACCTGTAAACTTTGTCCTGCGAATCAATAACATGAAGAAAGTATAATCGAGTTTCGCATTTTTTGTTTGAAGTATTATTTTGGACGATTTCTTATTTTCTTTGAAACACACACAAACACACACGTCATTTTATCTATGATTATGTACATATTTCGAAATTAATTAAATCTCAATAAATATAATTTTTAAATGAAATTTATAGAACTAACACTTCACAGTCACTTACAATTTTGTTTCCGTGGACTTAATAGTAAAAGAAAGCATTTTTTCAGCTTCATGTTGTATCCCGCACACTGCTGGATAGGCAGAGGGAACCTAGTGTTAGACACTCCGTTCCATATTTTCCGCCGAATTCTGGAAGCATTGGGTGTTGAGTAGGGAAATTAAAAAGAAAATATATTTTTTACGCTGTATCCCATATATGGCCGAGTAGGCAGAAGGAGTCTAGGAACCTAGTATTAAAACACTCCATTAAGACGTTTCCCACTTTTAACATTTAAAATGGAAAATGAAATTTATCGGAATTTCGAGAAATCCTCTCTTAGTCCTCCTCTACACGCCTACTAAAATACCATTCAAGATTTTAACTTTCTAAGTCCACTTATTTCGTCTGTACGTTTCCTGTCATCCGGACAAAAATGTTATATATGTAGATAAAAATAGATATAAGACACTATTCTAATAAGTAATCGTAACCAAAATCTCTAAAAAAAATTGTCCAAAATTATTTATTTTTTCGATTTTTAATGGAGAGCTGATTAAATACCATTTTGATATGTATAATTGTATAGAAGATATACAATGATACGTATCAATTCTTAAAAAACGTAAAAACAAAAGAAAGATTCTATCTTCATAGGAAAAATAGACATCAAAAAGATCGACATCAAATTCAATCTGAACAAGGAGAACTGTATAAGATATTTCTGAACTAAATAAAGATAGCTTCAAAAAGATTTTTCTCTTGATGGACCCATACGTCCCTTTCGCTTAGCTGGAGTATACGTACCATAGGACATGTTACTTTTAGCAGAATATTGAGCAAGTTTCGTAATCGTGGAAAGATACTGAGATCAATGTATTTATATAGAATAGAATAAAAATGTTTTATATAAAAAGAATAGTATAAATTTACTGAGTAGGTAAGTTACGGGCTAGCTGGAATCTCAAGTAAACAATAATGCCTTAACGTTATTTAATTAGTTGTTATTGTTATTAGAATATATGTATATGTAGGAGGCATATATTTGTATTAGTTTTAACTACAAAATGATCTTAAAACCTTTTTTTTAGTTTCACGCTGTTTCCTAATCGCTAATATTTTTAAAAAATATTTTTTTACTTTCATATCATTTTTCTTACTTCCATATATATAAAACTGTGAAATGACATCTTTTTTGATACCTTGATAAAAAGGCGTGCAGCAGTCATGACTATATAAATCTGAACGATACGACGGGTCATGTCCATTTCCGAGAATGGGAAAAACAGCGAAACGTAAGCATTTCTTTTTACGGAAATGTAACCAAACAGTGACATAAAACAAAAAAAAGATAAGTACTAAGTATACAGCAGGATATTTAGAGGGAACTCAACACCGCGCTTGGTGTTGTTCCGAGAGAGTGAAAAGGAAAATAATTTATTCCTTCAAGAGGATATCGAACTCACAACGGTCGCTTTTACAGTCTAAGGCTATGATTATGCTATAAAACGACGGCCTTGCTTAAATATTAAAGTTTAAATAAAATTTACAAAGGCAAAGTGACATTACTTTGAAAAACAAAAAAGCTTCTTAACCTATACAACTATCTGTAAAAAAATCTAAAATCCAAAGCAATCAAAGTGAAAAAAAAAAACACGAATTCTACAATTTTTCACTCAAGAAAATGATAAAAAAATCATAAAGATCCTTCTCAGCATCAGTTTCGGAGCCGACAAAGGCGTCAAGGAGATCGCGTTTATAATTGAATAGCTGGCATGAAGTTCCTCTGATTGCCGCCGGACCCGGACCCTCACTTAGGTAAATCTGGTCGAGGCGAATTCGGATAGCGCTGAGAACTTGAGACGATTTATTAAATTACCCGAAAATTACAGAAGGTCAGCTTGATTTGATTTTGCTTCGTAATAATTTGTTTATAGATTTAATTGTGAATTGTGTTGTAATGGAACTGATTATTCTGAATTAATGGTATATTTCTATAAATAATAAGTAACGTATTGGAAAATCGTCAAAGACGTGACGTTGTCTTTTTATAGTGCAAAATCCTTGAAGTAAAGAAAAAATGCTGAACCATACATTTTTAATTCAAATTATGTATCAACAGAGTGTTCTTTTGTAGTTTTTTTATTATTAAATTGAGTAATTCTAAGACACTTTCCGAAAATCTGTTTTTTTTTAGTTTCAAGCTGTATCTCGCACATAGCAAGGTAGACAGTGGAAACCTGGGAACCTACCGATAAGACCCTCTCCGTTCCCATTAAGACACTTCCGTTTCCCACTTTCCATCGAATTTTGAAGGCATTGCGTCCTGAGTGGCGAAACTCGAACGCTGCGCTGTCTTGTTATTAAAACGAGGTAAAATCCAAAATGTATGAGGTAAAAACGGCCAGCGAGGCAAGCCAGCGCCGTGTCGTAAGGTTCAGAGAAAAAAGATCACCAAAATGTCCAACTATAATGTAAACATTTTACTATCATCTATACTCAAACACTGAGAAGAACATAACAAAACTAATCAACCTATCCGATGTGAGCTTACTGAGGCAAGAATTTACATTGAAGACGTTAACCGTCGCTTGGAACAAAGCAAAACTACACTTAGATAGCTCCTATCCAACTTGTACGGAAGCTGTAATAAATTAGACTAAGTGGTTAGCCAAGAGGAAATAAATGCTCGCTTCAAGAAAGTATCTGTGAACTGGACAGTTTGTATATTTGGGTAATGTTTATAACACATACGAAATTTGGCAGTCGTGCCTTTTTTCTTCTATATGACAACTTCCTTCTTATGAAGTGAGTTCAAAGTAGTAAAAATAAGAATAGGTCCTGGTCCTGCTGCAGAGGCACAGAATCTGGCTATAAACACGACGATTGTAGGTTCGATTTCGCGTCAATAAAAAGCGTTGGCCGGAGTGTAGCTAGGTACCCTCTATACCTATAAGCGATATAGTGTTAAGCTAAAAAAAATATTTTTACACATTTCTTCGTAATTATATTCCAGTATATAATGATACATTGTATACACATAGATCGCAAGGTAGGTATAGGTTCAGCAACCAGTCTCTACTAATGCCTGGTCATTCAATAATAATTGAGTTATCGTCTGCAATCGCCGTTGCGCCACCGGCGACACTTTGAAACATGAGCCGACTGATTTATAGTGTGCGTTTATTAAATACTAGTTATTACATCTGGCGCCGTATGCTATTTGCAGAATATTAGCTATTTCATTTTTACGCATGTCAACTTGAGCGTAGGCAGTACAATTTATAGGCACCAATAAATCGCATATAAGTAGGTATATAGCTTCACGCTGTATCTCGTATATATCAGGACAGCCAGAGGAAACCTAATGTAAAGACACACTGCACCCCACCCAATTTTCAAGACATTGCGTTTCCTTGATATTTCTTATATTTAGCAATTATCTGTAAATTCAAACTGAGTTCACAGGCAAACAGTAGAATTGGACTGAAAACTGTTAATAATAATAATAATACTTATTTTACTTTTATGTTTTTACCGCAAAAAATGATACGAAAATGAATAGTTCTCCATTTTTAGGGGGATAAACTTAATTGAACTATAAGGAAATGTTGCGTCTGATTTATAAAAAATATCGAAAAAAAAGCAGCTTCAAGAATTTCCCGCATAGCAGGCGGACACTTCGTCGAGACTCGAGAATCGAGACATTATGTGTTGAGTAGCGGAACTCAATTTATTTCTTTTTAACAAGTGGCCTTATCCACACCATGCTATACAAAAGCTAGTTAAAACAGGTAAACCTGCGAGTTAAATTATAAAACTGTCAGTTATTTTAACAACATCATAAAAGTAGCAGTTTCACTCGATAGACTGAAACTGCGTTTGGGTACAAATTGATTTATGCAACGATCCATCGATACAGTGGAATAAGAGCGGACTGATTTACGATATGGCTCTTGTGTTTTATACGTCGATTTATATTTTACATGTATTGGATATCATTAGACATTTTTTATACCTGGCTACATATACAGGATGGAAGAGGCAGCGCTCCATTTACGGAAACAGCATATAGGGTAAAATATTTTAAACCTATACCTAAAGAAATTAATCAAGATGCCTCAACAGTTTGGACGTAGGATTTTTTTTCATTTCACGATTTTTATCCATACCTGTATTTCGTGTGACGCGATTACGTAAAGATCCCAATAACATAAACACTTACTACTACAAAAATACTACTAAAGGTTAAACAACTTTGAACTTTATCGCCAATACATACGACTCGATTTCGAAATGAGGCGTGTGCGGCGGTGATCCTTTGATAGGTTTATGTGTGCGTGCGTCATCCTTACAAATGGCGTTTTCTTTTAAAATGACAATTTTATTATTTATTTTGTTTGAAAAAAAAACTTTTACATTTTTGGGAATTTATTTTTTCAGAATTATATTAGGCTTTTATAGAGTAGTTAAAACTGTGGTTTCATTTAATGTGGTGCTGACACTTCCACCCTGTATATTAAACTACTACGTATGCATCTTTTTAGGCAGTAGTGGCGCCATTGCGCTAGCATCTCCCCACTCGTAGCATTTATTACATTTAAATTATTTTCAATTTGTGTCCCGCAAGTGACTGGTTTTTTTTTTTATTTTATACATTACCTCGATGAATATTGGCTTTCACCGCAAAACTTGTTAAAATTACCTGAAACAAAAAAGAATTATTAATTAATATGCATGGCATTCATATTAAATTAGACATCTTTGTGGCGCAGCGGCCCAGCATCTAACTTTAATTCGGCGCTTGTGGGTTCGATTCCCACTTG
>JAATLQ010008020.1:16142-31940 GCA_013421005.1 Heliconius erato x Heliconius himera | reverse complement strand
ACTTTGCAAACCGTTGCTTAGCAACGGTCGGTTGTTATTAACATGGCGGAATAAATTGCCTGTCAAATTGAAAAATATTTTAATATATTAGTATATATCGACAATATTACAAATATGAGAAAAAAAAGTAACCTATGTTCATCCGAATCCCCTCAAGTATCTCTGTATGAGTATTTTATTACAATTGAATTAGCGGTTTGGCCCTGATTGCGTCACAGACAGACAGACAGACAGACAGACAGACAGACAGAGTTACTTTCGAATTTATAATATAGGTATGGATGCGGAGGAGTAAAAAAGCGCGGAATGTTTTTTTTTGTCTTAAAAGAAAGACAAATAAATATTTCCAAAACTCATATATTTTTCTTAATACGATAAATTAATTTATTGTTTTCCCTCTGAACTAATAAGCTACTGTCGAAAAGGCGGTCTATTTTCGGCGGCCACCGTCGCCAGACTCCCACGCACCTGCCCCGCGAAGCGCCGAGTCAAAGACCTATCAATTATATGCTTCAAAATAAGTATTATTTAGCTGCATACGCTGTAGTACTCAGTTAAAACGATATTGCGTTGGTTTCTTTGTGCCTTTTTTAAACTTCATATGAGATCGATCTTGAGATGCCGGCATCTCAAGATCGATAATCGATAGAAATACAGAACTAATTTTTACCGACAGCTTTGAATTAACTAAGAATTGTGTATGACATAAGTAGTACTATATTTAAATGAAAACATGAATCATTTTCTTTTCAATATCGTAGAGAAGTATACTGTGTTGTTATGTATAATAAATATTAAGCCAAAAGTTATTGCAGCAGATACTTGTCATCTTAACAAATGTGAACCTTAAGTCGACTATTGATTTTTAATATAAAAAAATAGTAAATTTCTAAACAGCGATAAATAAGAAATATGTTTTATTCTGTAATTATTAATTATTCTTTAATATTATGCCGCAAAAAAGGACGTAAAGTGGACAAATAAAATCTATTTTTGACTATATTTTCTATGTCTACATAGACTGTGATGTAAAATATATTTTTATCGTAATTTATAGGCTATTGTAACCAAAATGTATTATATACATATTATGTATATTACAGTATTCAAGTCACATGACGATACCAACGTAATCTGATAATTAACGGAACGAGCCTGCATTATTATATATGCTTGCTTTTGTGATAAAAAATATTTATAATTTCTATATAACTAATAGATAATAAACTAGCTTAAGCAGTATAAATAATTGAATGTATATCTGGTAGCTCCTCTGAAAAACCTTATTAAAAAGAAATGCTTTTTTTTTAACAAAAAACAATAAATAACCTAACATTAAAATCCATTTTCTTAAACAAATCTTCAAAATACAAATCGATATTATTATTTTAATCTAAAATGACAATCGATTTAGTAATTAATGCATATAATTTAATATAACACACAAACAGTTCCAGTGAACGCAAAACACTAATATTTCTTTCAGTGGTAACCAATCATAAACAAATGACAAATAGCTAGCAACTGGAGAAACAGAATCTACCTACTATCATACAGTACCAGAATGAAACACAGAAAGTTGCATCGTATTACTCAACGTTACGGACGACAAAATCGCTAACCTGCTTTAACACTGCACAAGGTATCTTCTATATTAGTTTTTTTTTATTTATTTAGATATATTTTCCCGCGAAACACGCTGTTCTGTGGATGTTTAGCGGAGCACTGAGCGCGGGCTGGCAACTACACAAATAACTAATGTACGTGTTGTATTTAACACAATCGTGTGACGCCGCGGCGGCACCGATCCATCAACCTTGACAGATCCTCGTTTGTTTGTGATAGATAAAAGTGAAAATTTACCAATAACAAGTTGAAAGGCTTTTCTGTTGAGGCATTATAGTGCCAAAATATCGGTTTGAGGCCGTTTTGACTGCAAGCGCGTGGTTGTGTGTTAAATTCCCACACCGGAGAATTATTCATTTTTATTTCTTCGTTTTGGTAAAAAGACAAAGTACAGCGTTGAGTTCCGCCACTCAAAATGCAATGTTTTGAAAAAATCGATAGTGCGTGGGTATTGTCTTAACGTTAGTTCCACTCTGCAAACCCTGTTATCGGTAGTATATGTATCTATACAGCAACAAAACCTAAATTATAGTTTATTGAGCAAATTGTTTACTTTAAAAGAAACTGTCGTACACATATTAAGCATTATAGGAATCCTCAAATAACACGTATATAAGTATTTGAGTTTATATTCACGTTTATTTGAGCCGGATCACGTTTATTCACGTTTATTTTCCAGGATGCGCGGGTTCGAGTCCCGCTACGTTCAAATTTTTATACGTTATCTAAATAAGTATTTTTCTTTCCTAAGTGTGGAATAACACTTTAAAAATATAAAAATGATAAAGTTAAGTTGTGTGCACTCATTTTTATAAAGAAAGGAACTAGTCGTTTCTGTAATATACTTGTAATTTTTTTTTAATTTTTCTTCATTTGTACTGTAAGTTCTCGTTTCCTATGTCTTGATATCATAATTTTATGTATTCGTAACGTAGTTTTAAGTTCAGAAATGATTGTCTGGAGTACACACCGATTTCAACAATACAAATTCGTCAAAATTAATAAACAACTGAAGAAGTTTAATTTTCTGTTCCAAAAAAATGAAAATTTGAATATTTGATATAAATTTTAGCTTGAAACTCGCACACAGCAGGGTAGACAGTTCGTTTCCCACTTTCCGCCGATTTCTGGAGGCATTGCGTGTTTAGTGGCGGAACTCAACGCCGCGCTTTGTCTCTACATGAGAAAAATGGTCTTAACAGATAAACAAATAAGCAAACAACAAAATCATCCTAAAGGTTGTTTGTTTCTTTTGAGATATAGAATACCAAAAACAAAGAAACATCTGTTGCGGTAGCAAAGAAAGCAAAATAATAAGTTTTGTTATTTAGTCAAAAATTTTACCTATATTAAAATAAACACATAAACTAGCGACCCGCTCGCGGCTTCGCCCACTTAAACTACAGAATTATTTACTTAATACACTGAATTAGGTTCGTGTTTAAATATAGCTAAAATGTATGTTTGCAGCGCACTTAAAATTTCTAATGTGAAAATTATTAAACCTTAAGTTTCATTTTCGTAATCCCTATAAGAATATTCAATTGAATATTTGAGCAAAAAAACCTAACTTATCGACACAATAAAATCGTAAAACTATATATAATATAATATCTATATATAATAAAATAATCGAAAAATTGTTGTTACGGGCATTTAACATTGTAATAGAACTCGGTCGGTTTGGTTTGTCTACTTGTCTGTACGTTTGTTCACGATAATGTAAGAAACGGCTTAACCGATTTATGTGCGCTTTTGTAAGTATTTAGTAGTTATCGGTATTTTAGGTAATTGATGTTTTTCAGGTTTCATTATCTATAAGGAAATTATAATGAAAACCAAAATGAAAGAGATTAAATCGAAAAAAAGTACCTCCAGACACTAGGCTATCTATACCCTGCCATAGAAAAATTCATCCATTTCTGTCAGGTGGTTTTTGCGTGATTGGCGAACCAACAAACAGACAGACAAGAATTCTGCTGAATAGTTTTTTAAGTAATCGATTTATTAACCGACCTAATTTTTATTCTTTTTATATCTTTCATGTACAGAATCGACTTTTTTATCCTTTCTTATATATAGTGATGTACGATAGCGATGATCATCACTAACGCTCTTGCTATCCAACAAATATTTAAATAAAAGTGATATGCTAACCAACAGTATGCCCGTTATCTTGAGCTTGTTCCTTACTTGAGGGGTATATCAAGGACGTACGATTTTTTATTTAACATAGATTGGGCACCGTCGTGGCGCAGGGGCACGACTTTGCGACTGTAAATGAGATTGTTGTAGGTTTGAGTCTCAGAAGAACTCTTTAATATTCTAATTTCCTCTCTCTGGTTCCGCCACTCAGCACGAAATGCCCAATGCCTCGAGAATTCACTAGTAGTGGGCAACGGAGTGTCTTAACACTGGGTGCCGTTTTCCTACCCTGCTATACTCGTATGTGGGATATAGTGTAAAGATGACAAAAAAAAAGTTCCTCGTGATAAAGTCAGTCAAAGTCGAAGGTAAAAATTAACGGTTTTAGATTTTTTTGCGGACAGTAATTTATATGAAACAAACACATGGAAATGCGTTTTCTCAGAACCACTATTCTGCTATGCTATACTTAGCGATTCTCAAGTTCCACTTTTCTACAGTAATAAAATAATAATTAAAAGAAATATGATTTTGATATTTTGTACACGTAGATAAACTTGTTGTACATTAATTCCTAAGAATTTAATTTTCTCGAATGTGAATCTAACCGACAACCGTCATGTATACATACAGTCGCACCGATGGCTTATAAATTTATACAATAAATATTGTGAGTTAACAAAGAAAAAGTTGAAAAAGTTCAGCCACTGAAAATGCTTGTTGTAGGTCACAGGTGCTCTCTGTTTACGTAGCAGAAGGGCGAGAAATACACGATGTCAAAAAAATAATCTATTAAAAATGTATTATATATATATATATTTAGATTTACTCTATATATCAGTGAAAACCGCATTAATCCGTTGCGTAGTTTAAAAGATATAAGCGTACCTACATTAGTATAGAAAATCAATTTTTATACTAAGTATATATGTCTATAAATATTTTTTTTATTTTTTAACCATTTATTGGTTTTCTTTAAGAAAACCCAATTAAAATAAAATTCTATTCTATATAATAACATTTCTAAGAAAAGATATTATTTATGTTGAATCACGTCTTACTAAGAATCAGCTGTTTTCATTATTGATCCTATTACGAGTCTAGGAGGGAATGTCATTTCCACGCGGCCTATGTTGTTGTTGTCAGCATCTTCTTAAACTAGTCGGGTTATATTAAACAAAATAAAACATTTCCACAAAGCCGCATTCACGTTTCAATATTAATAAGACTGTTGAAGAAGTTTATTGTTTATTTATTCGTAGAAATACACATAAGTACATATTTTACAATAATTGACTTTAAATGTTGTATTTCAAAATTAATAAATATGTTTAGTACATCTAATGCATTACGCATTTGATTTAATATAAGCTAACTTCGCATTTATTAATAAGTTACTGACAAAATTATAAATTAAGGACTATAAAAGTTTACCTTTTTAACATAAGAAATAGTAATACATGATACGACATGCCACAAAAAATACTGACCAATACGTTTACTGAGATGCGGCGTGGTACTCTCCGGGTCCTCCTCCTCAACGTCAACATCAAAAGAAAAAGGAAAACTCTTCGTGGAGCCGACGAAACCTGCGGCCATAGTAAATATAACAAAACACTAATAAAACAACCGCCCGGTAAGCGATAACACCGCTACTGGAAGTGGAGTCTGAAGCCGCTGGAATTATTTTATGTACTTTACTGGGCTACCAGTTACAAAAAAGCTAAATTGATTATTTTTTTTATTTTCGTTATCTATCTATTACAATGTCTAATGCGTTAGTTTGTTTCACAATACAGTAATAGTGATGAATTCAAATTCGTTTGACTTTAAAATTGGTAATGTTATGTCGCAAACCTTGTCTTAAAAATGAAAAGACCAAAATGAATCGGCAGATTATTCTATCAGTCATAAAATCAAATATAGGAAGTCTTTAAAAGCGTTACCGCGAATATATTTCAATAGTATAAAAATAATTAATAAGATCTAAATTTAGTTATAAGTATAACTAAATTATTATATCAGAAGAATAATAATTTTTATCAACCTTAGCCAAATTTTGAGCATGGCAACACCAAATGTCATCCTATATTTTTATAATTCGCTGTATTGCTAGTTTGATGAATTCAAAATAAAGATACCCTGATCTTTTTTACGCTTTACGCAGAAAGAACCTAGTGTAGACATTCCGTTTCGAAGTTTCGAGACATCATGTGTATTGGAATTTGACCCACGAGCACATGCGCTATGACCATTTCCCTCACATTGAATTTAAAACTCGTACCGTGCAGGTAGAAAATATGTCTACCCATCTGGTTCCTCGAACCTCATACAGAAACGACAGCATCTAGCACCAACACATGAAGACTTGGTCAATCGTAGGAGACTTGTGTCATGGAGATTCCCTCATCGGGTGATTATCGACGTACTTAAGTCCTAATTGCTTGTTGTGCATTTATTTGAAATAGATGAACTGAGATATTTAACTGAATTATTGTTATATTTCAAAGTAACGAAATCGTCAGTAGAATTATTTAAATATAGACGTGAGTTAATTTATTTGTATACCTACATATATATATTTTTTGCAAGTGGAGACAAGAACAACAATTTGCCGTGGCTAGAAAAAGCTGGTTTTGAAGATATTGAAGTGTTATTTTAAGAAACTGATATTTTAGAAAGCGACCATGTGAGCCCAGCGGTCATACTGATTCGGAACGCTTCTAACGAAAGGAGAATTTCTTCGCGGGCGTATCTAGAGATA
Source organism: Heliconius erato x Heliconius himera (assembly GCA_013421005.1). Taxonomy (NCBI): domain Eukaryota; kingdom Metazoa; phylum Arthropoda; class Insecta; order Lepidoptera; family Nymphalidae; genus Heliconius; species Heliconius erato x Heliconius himera. The sequence continues at coordinate 25,405 of JAATLQ010008020.1, read as the reverse complement.
TTTTCTGGACGGGGGAGTGGAGCTGGACTTTCGCTTAGCATAAATATGAAATAAAAATAAATAAAATTCGTGTAAATGGTGTATTTTTAATATTTTGGAGCTAATTTTTTGTTAGTAAAATTTCTGGGGTGAGCATGGACTACCTGGCCTCTTCCTAAACCCACAGATGCCTTCTTTACAAACTTGGAATCGATCTTATACCTAGGCATAGACCTACAACTAAACTAAATGGTATTACATTCCGAATCATACAAAAACAATGTGCTGACTATATCTCATGATATTGTAACTGAGAAAGTTAGGGTATAACTTGGTGCCAAAGGCATATCTCAAAAATCTTATAAAGCTGGTTAGCTGTTGAACTCATCCAATTTCACATAAAATGTAGATCCACCATGCAGAACCAATCACATCCTCTTCAGAAAATGTTCGATAAAATTCACAAATGAACTTGGAGTTTCAGGGTCAGGAAAAACCAAGTCGCAATCCTAGGCGCAAAAAGAAAAAGACATGCGTTTCCTGCAAAAAAAAATTGTGAACAAGTTGTTACGTTGTATGGGAAATGCAAAGCTTGTGAATAAGTAGTATAAGTATATTAATATAAAACGCTCCAGAAGCGATATATGATCGTATTCTGTGCTATATGACAGTCAAACTGAATGAATAATTTTTAAACATATTTAAAGTGTTATTCCACACTTAGGAAAGAAAAATACTTATTTAGAAAACGTATAAAAATTTGAACGCAGCGGGACTCGAACCCGCGCCTCCTGGAAACCGACCAGGCACGCATGGCTTAGTTGAACGCATGGCTTAGTTGTCAGAGCGCCTGGTCGGTTTCCAGGGGGCGCGGGTTCGAGTCCCGCTAAATAAGTATGAATGAATAATATTAATTTAAGCTTGATACCTCCACTCAATCTTGAGATAAATGGTCTTGACTAACGAACGAACGGACAACAAAGTGATCCTGTAGGGATTTGAGACACGAAACCTTAAAAACGTAACTGGCATTTATTTATCAATGTGTTAGAACCCGAAACGACTTTCGTTCGTTTCGTTCATCTCAAAAACGACTTGACTTCTTTATGTATAGTACAGTATTTTGGTATTTTCCCTAAACATTAAGAATTAATTTTATTTCAATTGATTCACAAATAATAGTTTTATCAATTATTTTTCCTACGCACAGTAAGTCGCAGTAAGTAATATTCTATTATATTTATAAATATTCTTATTACATTGTATTACAAATATATGAATATCAACGAAGAGCGGAAGCGGCGTAATCATTCAGGAGATAAATTTTGTATTTAAAAACAAGACCATTGAAAAGTGAATAAATGTGGTCAACATTTATGACATCAAATCAACTACTTAAGGCAATTACAATAAAATAAAATTCGTCGAATTTTCGAGAAATTGGCGATTGGCATCGAGTGGCGCGCCTTGTCTGCGGCTATTGTTAACAAAGCAAAATTAATATATTCATTACCTCGAGTGAGAATCGAACCTATAACGGACGCGTTTACAACCACAGAGACGAAAAAAAATATAATAAAAAAACATTATTAAAATTGTTGCTTATTGGATCAAAAATATGCTTATTGGATTAAAAAAATGTGTATGTGTACACATTTTTTACCTACATATAATTCACACTGTTAAAAATATAAATGACAAGAGTATGAGTAGAATATGAAATGTAATATTTCTGTATTATAACATTGACATAAATAAAGAGAATCTTATTAGTCACTAAAATCTAATAATTTACTTGTGAAACATATTCGTAACATAGATTGTAAAGAAAGAATAATGTTTTTATTATATTGATCATATAATTCGGCACCTAGATGTTTGTATGCCTGCAATTGCACTGAGTCTGCACTTTGAACCCATTTTGCCTTCCATATATCCGAACTATCAGAATAAAGCTTTTCCTTGAACACTGCAATCACAACAGCAAATCCAAAATTATTGGAACATGTGAGTTCTTGAAATTGATGTCTCTCAATAATTGGTGCCCAATGACAAGTGTGGAGTACATTACCATCATAATATATCATATATTTATTAATAAAATTGTAAATTTTCTCCCTAGATTCAGCCAGTTCACTAACATTCAAAGTGGACATTAATACTTTGAAATCATATTTGTAAGCCACTTCTTCAAACATTTTAATTAAATCCATTTTGAAGTGTGCAGTGTGTAATAAAAGACCTAGTCTAAATATGTCAATGTAATTGCTGTTAATTCTTCTTAGATATTGCAATCTAGAATTAAAAACTAATTTTGCAAACATTATTTGTATATTTTTATCAGAGCTCCGAAATGCTTTAAAGCTTTTCTTAATACATTTCTTATCTGGTACTGAATGACAACTATAAAAATTACAATTACAAAATATCCTGTTTTCCATATTTCTGTATGTAGAACTTTCAAATGCACATGTCACTTTATTATATGACATGGTTATTGTCCTCATTAGCATAAGACCTGTAAGTCCAAAATAGTACTTCAAGGATGTTCTAGCAGATGCATCTTCATCCCATTTATTTATAACTTTATTAACAAATGCACAAAATTTTGCATTGTCTTCAGGTGTATACTGCTTAGTAGAATAATTATTCTTAACACCTTGTTTATATTTTTTGTTAAACCATACAATTTTTGCACGTTCATTATTAGAATTTGAATTGGCTGATTTCGTCGAGTCTTCTTGAGTTTCACTATTTGTTGGTGATTCTTCCTCGGAATCATTCTGTTTTGTTATAGGAGAGGAAGTTTTTGATTCAGTGTCAGTTTTTTTAATGTCATCATCAACATTTGTGTTATTTTGCATAGTTTCATCATTTATACTAGTACAACTCTTCTGTTCACACTCAATATTTGTAGAATTTTCAACAGAAATGTTGCTTGTCTTACTTATAAGATTATTTATTTCGTTACTTAATTTCTGTTCAGATGATACAAAGAATAAGGTGCCATTGCTAGAATAGTGTGTATCTTCATCCCAAATAAATTCTTCATTTTCATTAGACACAGGCATTATAGAAATTGTTGCAAAGACAATATCGGTCACACTCATACCTTTTGGTACTTTACCTGATAAATAAAAATTAAAATATGTATTTATAATATTTTTTTGCACATTTAAATCTTTCACTACATCTGGAAAGTCATCTTGAACTCCTATTTGGTAGCACTTCCAGTCACTCCATTCTTCTGGTTTGTTTAGATTTGGAGTAAATATTTTGTATGTTGCCATAATCTGTAATGTAAGTATATTTGTGTTAAAAATAAATACCTATTTTATTTCTAAATAGTAAGGTAGTAGTAGTAACTGGTTGTAGAAAGCAGTATTACTTGAGACCCTATGTGTTGTGAGAAGGTTTCTCTCTCCGGAGCCCTATCCTCTGAGGATCTTGATATTCATCTTACTGCCGGGAGAATATTTTTTAATATTTTTAAATTATTTTTTATATTAATTTATAATTAAAAATGTATAAATTATTATTCTTTGATAATAAATGTATAAAATAGTATAAATAATTTCATCATCATCAATCATTTAAGCTAAATATAAAAATTGTATGATTTTATTTTAGAAAAATTGAAAAGCTTAATTAATATTTTTTAAGTATATTTTGAAGCCATCGTGGCACAAGGGTGTGATTATTACTAACGCGATGGTTGTAGGTTTGATCCCCACTCGAGGTAATGAATTATTATATATTAATATTTTCATTTCTTAGCTCTGGCAACAAAGCAAAAGCCCGTCTTTGAGTACCGCAACTCAACACCAATGCCTTGAAAATTTTGGAAAATGGGGGACGGAGTGTCTTAGCACTAGGTTCGCTTTGCGTGAGTGTTGGGTGCACACACAGTATAGGACACAGCGTGAGGCTGATTTAATAATTTTTTTTTAATAGTTTTATATCACTAATAGTAGTAATAACTGTTAGGATATGGTATAAAAATATAGAATTACTGATAATATTACTGGATCAATTATATATGATATTGAATTGAAATAAAAACAAATCTTTTACCTACCTTTAGTATTTATATAGATTGATTTTGTGACTAGTTGTATACATTGATAGAAACGTACACAACTTGTTTATTTCCTTGTATCCTGTTCGTTGTATATGATGATAATTTAATGAATCACTTACAATCACAATATATATTTCATAATCACAACATATATTTCTAAATAATATTTTTCATCAACGTAACACAATTCACTACTTTTTTTCAATACTGAATCAGGTAAATATTTTACCGTAAGTCGTTGTTCGTTGATAGCAAATACATTATACGACGAAACCAAGCACCACAGAACACATATACCCAAAGTGCCAAGCACTACTAAGTAATTAATATACTACTATATTAAATGAATTATGCGATTGGGGAATTTCCCAAGTATAATAATGAAAATGACCATGGACTGTGGAGTTAATCAACTTCAACGAAATCGATTTTTTGTCCAAGTCGATTATAGTGCGGTATAATTATTGGTAATCAATGACGAGTATTTATTTATTAGATTTATATTACTTTTGACAATATTTAATAATACCTGTGTCTGCTTTTGTATTCTTAACGCAATACGATAAAATATTACGGTTATAACAAAATCGATTTATATTCGAATTTTATTATGCTGAATTTTAGGAATAAATAAATAATTCATATACTAACTTTTTTACTATATAATTTTGTATACTAACTATTAGCATTTAGTACTTGTCACCTCCCTTTTCTTTTAACTTTTAATATATCCAATTAACAGTTGTGTAAAATATACAGTTTTGCTGATACTATTAATTAACTATAGAGGCCAGTCGTGAGGAAATGAGTATCTTAATACTAGGTTCCCTCTGCCTACCCTGGTGTGTGATACAGCGTGAAGTTGATTTAATTTATTTCTTTAACTATAGATATAATCCACAATTTGTAGATAAGAAAATTTCACGTAAAAATTTTTGACCATAAAATAAGCGTAGTACTTCTCATTAAAAGTAATCCTTTATAGTGCCCGCCAATTGATGAATGAGATGCTTTGAATTTTAATTTAGAACTATCATCACTTGATATAGATAGTACCACTTCCGATGGCGTATGTAATGTAATAGGAGAAAAAAAAATGTAATAGGAGAATGAGTGAGTCATTCTCCTATTCGCGTAGTTTACTAGTTGTAACGTTTCATTCATATTTTGCCTTTGTCATTGTGCGTTAATTATTTAAAATCTGTGAGTACACGTGCATGTATATTTTATCTTCCACAGAATCCTCCGGAAAGTGGGGAACAAAAGTCTTTTAATAGGAATAGAGTATCTTAACAACGGGATACAACGTGAAGCTGAAACAAAACAATACATACCTAAAATTTAACCTGAGTACACGAAGTTTAAGTTGAGATTTGCATTTGTGTAAGTGATCAAAAAGAAAAATAAAACATAAAAAAATATACGCAGTACATTGCATACTTATAACTTTCATTCACGTAATATTATCAAGAACAACGGTGTATCGACGATTTATTTGACATGATATCGTCTTATACATCGATGAACGCCGGCAGCGTACGAAAAAGCATGACTTATTGTCACGTTCCGTATGAGCTGAGCAAAAACACGACACAAGACAAGATTGGCCTAATAATTTTTGAAGAGCGTATACAAATTTGAACGTAGCGGGATTTGAACTGGCGCCTCTTGGAAACCGTGTAAGCACTCTGACCGCTAAGCCATACGTTCTCATCCAGCTACATTGAAATTCTTAAACGCTTGTTCCAACTTGTTTACAAATTTCCTCTACCAAAGATTTATCATTTGGCAAGCGAGAATTCTATTTATTAAATAGTGATCTTTATCATTTTTAAAGTGTTATTTTATTAACTTTAGGTGTTTATTTATATTTTTAGCTATCCTTATGTCTATATAACACTTTACAAATGTTAATAATATTTAATAAATAGCATTCTCTCTTGCCAGATGATAATTCTTAGTAATTAACTTTGGGTAGCGGAAATTTGTAAAAATCTCCCTACAGTTGTAACAAGCGTATAAAGATTTCGACGTAGCTTGATGAGAACGTATTGCGTAGTGGTCAGAGCGCCTGGTCGGTTTCCAGTCAAGTTTCGCTACGTTAAAATTTTTATACATTTCGTAAATAAGTATTGTTTGACTATAGTTGACTGGTGATTGTGCAAACACCTAAAGTATCGATACCTAAAAAATCGATCAAATGGTAGTTAATTCTCATAATGTGAACAACAATTTACTGTGTTTTCACTTATTTACTGTTTTATAATTTAAGTACGTTTTTGAATATATTGCCATTGAGCTGGGCTTCTGACATTTCATTTTCTTCATGAAATTTTCACATATATACCAGCAGTTTTTAAAATTACTTCTGGAAAAAATCACCAGTATTTTTTTTCTCTACAGCCCCTGCAAGTTTTTGATAAAATTTCGTTTATAAAAAAGGTTTTTATTTTTATATTGTACCCAAAATGTATAAACCGATAGTTATTAATTACTATATGATACGATAGGCCTATTATTTAAGAATCCAAGTTTTTCCAAGAAATTATAAGCTCCCAAATATCTGCTGAGCCACCGAAAATCTCTGAACATTCATAGGGGTGTAACGGATCAGTACCGAAGTCCCCTACACATAGACCACAGTTGATCCGTGGATTACTTTACAACCTGTGTAAATAGAATGTGTAAATTAATTAAATACTTTACTTATCTGACAATGAAAAATATACGTATCATTTTTGTTTCATTAAATGTGGCGTTGGATTCTGCTTCTTTTCCGAATACATTATAAACAATGTGTGTTGATAAACGTTATACATATGAGCTAGTAGCGTACTAGTACTAGCTAACGATTAGCCGAGAGTTTGCGGCTTCGCCTGCTTGACAGCTACACAATTATTTATTTTCATAATATATTATTTAATTTAATAACTTTATAAAAATACGAAAATATTTATCTAAATTATTTTCGTATTATAAAGTTATCATTCTAAAGACACTATTGCTACATTGCAATCTTAAGCTTAAGAAACCATGTTTCAAAACAGTTTGTATAAGTTTTATTGTACAAACCACATTATTTTAACATATAGCTTTATTTATAAATCGATTTTACAAAAAAAAAAACACTCAATGTTATGGGAAGTTTGCCAAAATACAATAATAAGAACTGAATTTTAATCGGTTTAGCTGTTTCTGAGATTTACGTGCATAAATGCACTAAACCAACAAGAAATTTAAAAATCATCAGTTCGGGTTCTTTCTCATTGATAAATTAAATTAAAAAATTAAATTAGCTTCACGCTGTATCCCGCACACAGCAGGGTAGGCAGAGGGAACCTAGTGTTAAGACACTCCGTTCCCCACTTTCTGCCGAATTCTGGAGGCATTGCGTGTCGAGTGGCAGAACTCAACGCCGCGCTTAACCTCGACACCAGAGCGAAGAAATGGAAATATAAATTTAAGTAAATATTTCATCTCCTCGAGTGGGGATCGAACCCACAACCAGTCGGTTTTGCAGTCTCGTGCCGCTGCGCCACGACCGGTCTCATTGATAAAAGTCCTCAATATAAGATTTTCTTACACTAGTATATCTTCCATGTCCAGAGAGTGATTAGTTTTATTATATACATATATATAGGTTATAAAATAAGGCCGGTTGTAGCGCATGCGTTTGACTTAACGAGAAAGGTTGTGAGTTCAATTCCCACATGAGGAATTGAAATAATTTCATGTAATTTTTTTTCACTCTGGTGACGAGACAAAGCAGGGCATTGAGGTCCATCGCTCAACATGTAATGCTTCCAGAATTCAATGGAAAATGGAGAGCAATGTTTTAACATGGAAACGCAAGGGTAGCCTCCCTAAGGGGTTCAGTGTGAAACTGAAAAAAATAAACAAATAGTATATACTTATTCTTTCAGCTTCATGCTGTATTTGCGGGAACCTTATTTTATTTCTCATGTGTTATTTGTATTTAACAATGTTGTGATGAATTATTGTTTTTTTTTTCAATTTCTAGGAGATATTTATTAGACATATAATTTTTTATATTGAGAACAACACAGAAGTCTTGTTATACTCAATTTAATATACTTATCATAGTATCTGCAATTGTATTGTAAACAAAAGATTATGTTAAATAACAAATATAGCTAATTTATTATGATTTTAATAAACACAAGTTTTCTTTATTTTTTAATAACTACATATTTTTTACTTCTTTGCAGCCTGTTCATCAATGGGATCCAACTTGGGTTCTTCAAATTTGAATGAGGGGAATGAAGTCATGTCTACACCAGATCCTCCACCATATTGGCGTTCCAATTTTTCAAGTTCAGTTTTCAATTCTTTTTCTATAGAGGGGCTAGGCTCCACCAATTTACCTCCACTGAAAATTAAATAATAAATATACAATTTGATTAAATTTCTTATTTGAATCTATCTATTTAAAACCTGCTTTAATTCATATTTCTAGTTTGTAGCTTGACTTGATATTATTAAATTAAAGTAATTATGGTAAAAAAAATATTATTAAATATTTACTTAAAAATATATGTTTTCAATTCAAAATTATTTTACAAATTGTTATTGTATATTTAATAAACTAAATATACACTTAGTATTATTATTAGATGCAAAGTAATGTTAGTACATGGCATCTGATTATGCAGAATCTGCCAGCAACTGATGGACTGCACTGCTGTGAATTTTATAAGCACATGTTAACATTCACACAACTGTATATGTTAATTAATATTCCAAACTTTTGTTTACAGGTTTTGATAACAAATTTAGTAATTATGAATTATGAAAACAAATATATTATACTACCGAGAAACATTTTGATAGCATTATGCCATTATGTGTATGGGAAATTAAAAACTTCAAAACCATTAGTATAGTTATTATTATAATAAAAATAGGAATAATTATGAAATAAGAACATATCTAAATAAAAAATCCTATATACTCACACACTCTTCTGTTTGTATTCTCTAATTTTGTCCAAGAATAATTGCTGAATTGGATCATTAGCTTTTTGGGCTGCTGCTAAATTTCTGGTAAACACAACAGACGTCCTTGCCGCACGTAGCCCACCAAGTAACGATGAAGTGATCATCTATTATATTAAAATAATAACCTTAGATCAATTACATAACTAGGTAAGAAATTATGGTACATATAACGATTGAAATATATA
>JAATLQ010008020.1:655-16132 GCA_013421005.1 Heliconius erato x Heliconius himera | reverse complement strand
CTATATACTCACACACTCTTCTGTTTGTATTCTCTAATTTTGTCCAAGAATAATTGCTGAATTGGATCATTAGCTTTTTGGGCTGCTGCTAAATTTCTGGTAAACACAACAGACGTCCTTGCCGCACGTAGCCCACCAAGTAACGATGAAGTGATCATCTATTATATTAAAATAATAACCTTAGATCAATTACATAACTAGGTAAGAAATTATGGTACATATAACGATTGAAATATATATAATCTTACTGTGACATATTATATATAGTTTTATAATATGAACATTGGATGTAGTAATGATTTAACACTTACCTTTATTTCTTTTTCGATTAAATAGTACTGACAAGAATTTCTGTGTGAAACCGCACTTTACGGAATAGCAATGTCAAACGTCAATATCTTTTATAAGGGTTACCAGATGCAGATGAGTTTATTATATTTTGTGCTCAAATGGCAAACGATAAATTAAATGAATAATTCCGATATTCCGATATCTCTTCAAGATAGTTTATAAATTTTAAATCTTTTAATTTTTTATTATTTTTTAAAGATATCTCTATTATAATAAACTTTGAAATATCAGCGGAATTGAAGATTTTTATTTTATATTTAGATTTTTTAATTTATTTATATAAAGGATACGCGAGCTGTGAACATTTGGTATACTATATTGATATACCGTACTTTAAGCTTATAATTAAAAAAAAAGAAATGTCCAATAACAGTAGTTATAAAATAAATAAGTCATGTAAAGGTAAATATTATAAACGTTTAGAAATATAACGAAGATATTGTCTTCGTTATCTCGGTAATGAATATTGAAAACTAAACGATTTTGGAATACTAATTAATAAATTTAACAACACTTTTTTATTTCAAGCATATGCGTTTGGCAAGTCACGAAAATCAGGTTGGGTTGAAGCTTGTGCACGATTGCCGAGTTTGAACAAGCGTGTAAGCGTAACTTAAAAAACTTCAGTTCATTTTCCCGCCATTTTCTTTCTTCTTTAGTGAGATCGCAAATTATTCTAATTTTATTATTTTAAAACAAACTTCAATATAGTTTTTTTTCTTATTAAGCCCTTGGTTTGTTTTCAATTTTTTTTATCTTTTGTTATGGAAATGGAGGAAATTAAGAAAATTGCTAGTAGAAAAAGAATAAATGTGGAAGTAGAGAAACTTCGAGAAAAAGTTTCAAGAGAGACTGCAAAAATTATAAAATTAAAGGTAGGTATATTTTTCAATACAAAAATAAATAATCATATAAAACTATAAATAGTTCAACAATATTTTGAGAGGTGTATAATTATTGTAAAGTAAAATGAAGAATTTAAGCTATTTATATATGTTTATGTATAATAGGTACACACACGTATTCATATAATAAGTAGTGGGCTGGTGCGCCAATTTATTTTTAGACTGTATGTTTGTAAATGTATGTTTTAAAAATATTTTTAGTAAACATAAAATTTTGTACGAAGCGGAATTCTAACCCGTTTAACTTTATAAATATAATAGAATATTTAATATATACCATTAGATATTTGTAAAAAAATCCACAAAGATGCTAACATCATTAAGTTGTTAGCAGCACGTACCTATAAGATACGATAACATGTACGATTCTCGACTCTCGTACGTTTTGCGCCGCTAAGGTTAAAAGGTTTGGTCAACCGAGTCCGAGCCTAAGTCCCGCTACTTTGAAATTTTTATACGTGTTATAAAGATATCTTTCTATCCTTTTTTTAAACATTTTTAAAGTGTTAATCTACTCTTAGGGAAGAAAAATACTTATTTAGAAATTGTATAAAAATTTGAACGTTGCGGGACTGGAACCCACGTCTCCTGGAAACCGACCAGGCGCTCTGACTACTAAGCCATACGTTCTCACTTTTTATACGCTTGTTACAACTTATTTATGTTGTTAGCATCTCTGTTGGGAGATTTTTACAAATTTCCGCTACCCAAAGATAATTACTAAGAATTATCGTCTGGAAAGAGAGAATACCATTTATTAAATATTTTTAAACATTTTTAAAGTTATTTTTCTTTCCTAAGTGTGGATTAACCACACTTAGGAAAGGAAATTACTTAATAAAAAACGTATAATTTTTTTTTTAATCGAAATAGCAAAAGGTACCCCATATCTTTCAGGTTTTAATTTTTTTACTTCAAAAATCTGCTCTGATTACCTTTGGATTTATGTTATACAAGCGGTTCGCCCACGGCTTCGCCAGCTTAAAATACATGAATATTGATTTAATAAGCAGAATTGATTGACAACTATAATGACTTCTAATATGATTTTTTACGACATTATCGTCAAAGAATTTTTGATTGTTTTAAATAAAAAAATACGACTATTGTTGACATTTGATATTTATAAAATATACATAAAGCTAATTATTTATTACACGTATATATTTTTGTAACTTTATGTTCTTTTTACCTATATAATATACTCTGTTAAATGTGCTGATGTCAGTGAATAATTTAATTTACTCATTCAGAAACAGCCTTAAATGTTAAATTATTGATTTGAAGGATTCATAATATTCTTTGTAAAATAACTGTAATAATTGTATATTAACTCCTTCACAGTTTTTAAATTAGTTACATATATTATATGAACGAACCAACCAGAAAATCTTTGTATTTACTTGATATTTCTTTCAAGATCGTTCTTTATCTCTGTGTTGAATTAATTACGATTTCTTTCAAATGACGATAACTTTTTTTTAATGAACCTATTTTGATGAACTAAACTTTAGTAGTTAAGTTGAGTTAAAACAAAGCAATTGGTAAAATTTTCAAGTAAATCGGTTCAGTACTTTCAGAGAAAAATGTGGACAAAAATATGTCCACAGACAGACAGACAGACAAGAAATTTAAAAAAAATCTTTTTGCTTTCTATTATTCTTTTTAAGTGTCCCTCTATCCATTTCAGTCAAAATTACTAAATGTACAGACAAAATATTTTTACTGTCTTATTATATATAGAGATGAAATCTTTATCCACTAACTGTGTCTTATAAAAACTACTACTTACTTTTGGAGGAAGAATCATACTGAAGTTGCAGGTTACTCTACCACTGGGCAATTAGTATCAACATAAAAGAAGATCAATAATACCTGATTTAGATGAAAATTTTCAGGCTACAAATCATAAAATTATATAAAATATCAGTAGCTTAATATATATTTGTGTTTCAATTCTTCCAGAAATTATTATAAAATCTTTCACAAGCACTGAATTAAAATTTAAACCAGTGTGAAAATAAATTAATACTATTAAAATTATGTGTCTTTTTTTCTAATGTGGCCCAAAGTATCGTATTAGATACTAACTGGAAATCCTGAAATATATGATTCATAAAGATTTAAACATTAGATTTCTTTTTCTTTTTTGTCCAAGTGGTTCCAAAATAAAAAAAAAACGGCTCAAATCCGTAAATTTCTGCTCTGGGGCCCAGGAGGATATAAATAAGATAAATTTAATATTTCTTATAGGTAGCACAAGACACAGCATATTGGGACTTAAAAGAAAAATTGCACCAAGTTGAAGGTAACCATGAGAGGTTACAACAGAACATGGTGGAAGTGCAGATGCAGCATGAAACCATATCTGGGCAGTATCAGGACGAATTACGTCTTCGTCCAGATACTTTAAACAAGTAAGCCAATTTTTAAAGAATGTTGTTAAATAAGTTGAGGCCAGTCGTGACGCAGAGACACAAAGTGTGCCTGTAAAATCGACTGGCTGTGGGTTCGATCCCCACTCGAGGAAATGAAATATTTATTTAAATTTATATTTTCATTTCTTCGCTCTGGTGTCAATGCAGAGCACGGCGTCGAGTTCTGCCATTCAACACGCTGCCGTTCTGCCTCCAAAATTCGGCAGAAAGTGAGAAACGGAGTATCATAACACTAGGTTCCCTGTGCCCACCCTGCTGTGTGCAGGATACAGCGGGAAGCTGATTTATTTATTTTGTTTAATATTATTGGCAATACAATGTCACAACAGATCACGAGGGAGTTCCAAAATTAAATTGGTATTAATGACGTTGTATATTACTAGAGATCTAATTTGACGTTTATTAAATAAAATGTTTTCATTTCCTTGCTCTGGTAACGAGAGCGCGGCGTTGAGTCCCGCCATTCGACAAACAATGTCTCCACAATTCGCCGAAAAATGGGGAATAAAAGTGTCTCCATGGGAATAGACTGTCTTAATACTAGTTTCCCAGGTTCCCTCTGCCTACCATCTGTTTCTGTTTGTTGTTTATTTTTAGCGGCAAGTAAAAAAAAAATGTAAGTTGTCAATATTTACGTATCACAATCACGACGTAGGTAGTCATGGTGTTGTTAAAATTTTAAATGTAGTATAAAATTTTCAACGAAGCTTAGCATTTGAACCCGCGGTTTTTATGAATTTTGTCCATACGTTCAGTATGGACAAAATTCTCAAGGTACCTTGGGATTTTTATTTAAGTTATCAACTTAAATATGAAAAAAGCATGTCTATGGGAGGTTTTAACAAATTTCCGCTATCCAAAGATAAAATGGTACAATTATCAATTGACAAGAGAACACGCATTTTTTTAAAAATTATATTAATACATTTTCTAAAAAAGTGTGAAATAGTAAAAGAAAAAGTTATAAGATTATTTCCTCTTCGGGGATAGACTAAGCAGTACTCGCGAGATATGCGAAGTGCTGGAGGACTACGGGGACCGGCTGAAGGAGACGTTGTCGCGCTGCAAGGCGGACCAGGGCGCGCTGTGCGCCGCCTACCAGCAGTCGGGGCAGCTGGTGCAGGACCTGGCGCAGAGGCAGCTCAGGGAAGATGATCAGAGACGCCTGTTGATTGATACTTTGCAGGATAAAGGTATGTGCGGTGGTTAGGCAGCTCGGAGAGATCTATTGAGTTTGTGCATGTCTATAATAAGATTAGTTCAATTTCTACATTAATTTAAATAGGTATTATGGCTTAAAAACATGGCTGGCTGTCGTGGTTGACATGTTGTGTGACTAAAGACAGACAGAGGTGTAACTGTAAAATCGACTGGTTGTGGGTTCGATCCCCACTCGAGGAGATGATATATTTACTTAAATTTATATTTCCATTTCTTCGCTCTGGTGTCGAGGTTAAGCGCGACGTCGAGTTCTGCCACTCCACACGCAATGCCTCCAGAATGCGGCAGGAAGTGGGGAAGGGAGTGTTAACACTAGGTTCCCTCTGCCTACCCTGCTGTGTGCGGGATACAGCGTGAAGCTGATATAAACACGTGGCCACATGATGTGGAAACCCACGTCTCTATATACATGTACAGTGAGAGTGGGCAACGAGCACCACGCGCAGCTGCTGGCGCTGTTGGCGGCGGCGCGCCAGCAGGCGGAGGGGGAGCTGCGCGAGCTCAAGGACCAGCTGCGCGCCGCGCTCGGCGACAAGGAACACCTCGCCGGCGATGTCATGGAGCTCAAACGGCAACTCGATTTATGCAATTTTGATGTTCAAAAGGTGCTTTTGTTTTTTTTTTCTTTTAGAATTATTAAGAATTTCTTTTACTTTTATTAGGGTTATTACTCTAGCGGTATGTTGTTTTTCACTTCTTCTTGTACTTTATTATTATTTGAACTGTCAGGAATTTGAACACGAAGGAAAGATGTATATCTTTAATAGTGAGAAAAATATATAAAAATAGACAAAATAAAACTTTAAACCTAGCAGGACTCGAAACTCTTTCAATTCTATAATGTGCTATCGCCAATGACAAACTAGAACAAGTTTCGACACAAAAATTTCGACTAGGCTCAATAAGAAAATGTTTTTAAGCAGTAGATATACTTATAATAAAACATTGGTTTTTTTTTTCAAATATTTAACTAAGCATTTTATGTATCGTAGAAACAAGAAACTATTGAAAATCTACAAAAGGATATGAAAGAACTCCTCCAGGAGTTCAACACACGAAGCGCGGACGCGAATAATACACTTCTGAAACAAGAAAATGAGTATATCTCCTTTATGTTATAACACTATTAAATTTAGTCAGCGTGGTGCAGCGGGACAACGCCCGACTCTAACCCCGAAGATTTTGGGTTTCTTCCTTGGGATGATGAACTATTTACATTTTCTCACTCTGGTAAGAAGACAAAGTGAAGCATTGAGTTCGGCCACTTAACACACAATATCTTAAAAAAGAAAAATTGGTCGATTCGCGGGGAACAGAATGCCTGAATACTAGGTTCCTGCTGAGGGCAGCAGCTAATACAGTGTATTATATTTTTCTTTAATTGTATTCCCAATACAATTATTTATAAAACATTGTTACGGAAATAAAATAAAAACAAATTTTAAAATAATCAATAATTAGTAAATAATTTCGTTATTTAGCTTAAAACAGGTTCTAGAAGCAAATGCCTCGTTGAAAGTAGCTATAAACAATCAAGAAGAATACACCAAAACCGTGTGCGAACAGAATAATAGCTATCAAGAGAAGTTAGCCGACCTGGAGGAAGAGAAGGCCGTGTCTACTGCTATTATACAAGATTTACAAGGAAAATTGCAGGTACAGTACGGTCGATGAGTCTTCTTGGAGTTCGGCTTACTAAAATTTTGAATTGTTCATCTGCAGTTAGCATCAGGCCAGCCACGACTCGTTGACCATACTTTAGTTCTTTTTTTAATGTTTACTTCTGTACAATGGCAATTAGGGAAAGAGTATCTTGTATTTATTACACTATTTGGTTCTCTGTTTTATATATTTTTTACTGGAGTACGAAAGCATTTTTAACATAATTCGTTTTATATAGAAATTGAATACACACTACTGTTATATGTTACTTTCTTATATATTTCTTTTTATATGTTACTGTATGAATCAAATCTATCAAATATACTATTTAAGTTTTCCTTGGTATTTCTTTAGGAAAGCGCAAATGTGACTGAATTGCAAAAGGACGAAATCGAAGGATTAATTAAAGAGAAAGAACGTTTATTACAAGAAATAAACCAACAAGAAGAGGTAAACATAAAATTTAATTTTAAATTATAGAAAATAAATTTAGTCCTTTAATATAAAAATATATTTTAAAATTTTCAGCTTTTACTATCACATAAAGAAGAAATTAACAAATTAAATGAACAAATTGCTACAATTGATACAGAAAAATGCGAAATAACCACAAATCTAAACAAAACCACTGAACAATTAAATGAGAAATGTAAAAATATAGAAGAACTCACCGCTAATATAGATAACTTAAATAAAAAACTAGCGGACATTGAAAATGAACACAAAGTAAATCGGTGAGTTCTTTTT
The DNA here is from genome assembly GCA_013421005.1 of Heliconius erato x Heliconius himera. Classification (NCBI taxonomy): domain Eukaryota; kingdom Metazoa; phylum Arthropoda; class Insecta; order Lepidoptera; family Nymphalidae; genus Heliconius; species Heliconius erato x Heliconius himera. Next base: position 8,808 of record JAATLQ010008020.1, on the reverse strand, counting down.
AAGTTGTTCATGTACATGAAAAAATATTAAGAAATAATATTTTTTTCCGACAAATTTTGCTTGCATTAAATAATAGAAAGCGAAAATGTATTATAAAAAAATAATAAAAATCCAAACACGATTTTTTTTTTCATAATTTAAAAAATATGTCGAAGCAGTATAAAATAATTATGCGTTATTTGCCTCTTTACTGAATTATTTACTTTACGTGTTATGCTATGTGAAAAGTCTTTATATTAATTAGTACATATTTAAGAAAATGTATAAAAAATGAAGGTAGCGTGAGTCGAACCTGCGCCTCTGGTACACCGTTCAAAGTCGGTCAGTCCAAAGAAAGTCGTAGGTTGAAATTGCGCTACGTTAAAATTTTTATACTAAAAAAAAAACATATTTGTGTAGTTTTTGTTCTTAATTGATTCTAATTCCGCTTCGTTCGTAGTTTTTTAAGTGTTTAAATTTATCATATTACTATATAATATATGTATGAACAAAGTATTAACTTAATATAAATACATTTAGTGAGTCGTTACAAGAGCAAATTCAAGATTTGATGAAAACAATCGAGGCTCGAGACAAAGAGTTGGACTCCAAAGCAGGAACTATCACCCACCTTATGTCCGAACTGAAGATCAGTACTGATGTCAGGTAATCTGCTTTTGAAATCTTTAAAGCACTACTCTCGGCTGTTATAGCCAGGATCCGCCTTCCGATTTAATATAGTTTATACAGTAGTTAGTCCATTGCCCTCATGCCCTGCATCACGACATCCTGCGAAGGGCTCTTACGGGACGTGCTCCAGGGACGTCAGAGAGCGACGCTGTATCCCACACACAGCAGGGTAGGCAGAGGGAACCTAGTGTGTTAAGACACTCCGTTCCCCACTCTCTGCCGAATTCCGGAGCCATTGCGTGTTGAGTGGCAAAACTCAACGTCGCGCTTTGCTTCGACACCAGAGCGAAGAAATGGAAATATATCTAAATTAAGGTAAATATTTCATCTTCTCGAGTGGGGATCGAACCCACAAAAGCGAGGTATTTTGAAACATTAAATTGAATATATAATTATATTATAGTACGATTGTTTTAATTGACTCATGAAATCAAACTTACGCTTAGGTCTAAACTAGAAACGACATTGGAGAATGTTAAGAAGGAAATGGAAATAGAGAGAGATAATGTAAAGGAGAGGGAGAGAAAAATGAACGAAACTACTTGTAAATTGGAAAATGAAATTCAAGTTAGTTAATTTTATTTTATAACTAACAACCCAAACGTAGCTTTGCAGCGCTTAAAATTATCGTTATATTATAGCCAAATTATACATTAATTAAGCCAAATAAGTAGCTTTTAAGCCAAATAAGTAGCTTTTGCGTTATTTCAATATATAAACTATATTACAGTAAAGTTTCATCCACATCCGTCCAGTAGTTTTTGCGTGCGAAGAAAAGATCAATCTATCCTCTTATTGAAAATAGCAAATATAAAAATGATTTTGATTGTTTTAGTATAAAGAAGAGGAGTTATCGAAGCAGATGTCAATTATTTTGGATATAAGAAACGAGAAGGTATGTATTGCACATGTTTACTTTCAGCTCGAGAGTAGATCAGATTTGTGATGATGCCATCTGCACCGGAGAAATGATTGTATTTAAGTGACTTTCTTTTCCCTGTTCACTTTTATACAGCGCGGCGTTGAGATCCACCATTACAGTCTTAATACTAGGTTCCATGCGCTGCATACACAGCTGCACGCTTTGAATTATATTTTTTATAATTATAAAACAATAAATAGGTAACAAAATACAATTTCTAAAATCCAGGAGCGTCTCCAAGAGAAGATCCAAGGTATGCAGAATACAATAGACAACATACAAAAGGAGCTAACGGGACGCCCCAAGCCCGCGCCCGAGCTGCAGCCCGAGCTGGATGACAACGCTGTCATGTTGACACCGCAACATAAGGTATTTTATTTTTATTTGAATTTGACTTATCAAAAAAACATATATTTTTTTAACGTAACGGGATTTGAACCCGCGCCTCTGTGGAAACCGTCCGAGCTCTCTGACCAACTAAGCCATACGTTCTCATCGAGCTGCGTCAAAATTCTTATACGCTTGTTACAACTTTTTCCCGACTGCTAAGGAAGGGTTATGGTTTACGGGCGCGTATCTTGTATGTATGTATTAATCTTTATTACCTCATATCTTCAGAACCGCTGAACGGATTTACATAATTGAGGTATCGTTAGATTCGTATTAGCAGCTCAAGTGTTCTTAGATAAGTGACGTTAAAGAAAAACAATCATGGCGACTGGGACGCCATTGGACTTAGTAAAAAAAAAATTCGTTTTGAATACCACAATATGGGTCTGAAATTTAAGAGCTTACTACGAGGATTTCAAAAAGGTATATCATGATTATGATTACCATAATGAATTCTAAAAAAAAAGTGAAAAATAAAAAAATATTTGTAAAAACTGTTCATCCTAATAAACTATTGGACTTGTTTATTTTCTTTTTACTTTTAAGCAGTCGGGGTTTTTGTTTTTACTAATATTTTTTTATTTATGTTGTTAGCATCTCTGTTAAAATCTCCCTACTTTGTCTTGTTACTAGAATAATGTATTGAAAATAATTCAATCCCTCGGCTAAGAATTGAACACACAATCGTTGCGTTTACAGCCAGACACTGTACCGCTACACCACAACGACTCCTATTTTTAATAAATAATATTAACTTATACCTTTTCAAACAGAAAATCAAACCATCTTCGCCTATTATAGAAAAAAACGTGGAGTTCGCAGCGCCGCGCAATGACCCCAAGTTTGAAACCATGTTGTACAATTTATTTAGTGACGGCAGCATGGATGGAGATAATACACTTGATGTAAGGATGTTGCTGTTTTTTACTTTGTCATTCATTGATTGTCTTATACTAAGTACGTAATTTGGATTCGGTCATTTGGTTCAATTTTATTTAAAAACTTTGTTTTCCTCGGTCAGTTCGGGATATGGCACATTGTAAGCTATGTTATTAAATTGGATGTAGATAATGAAGTGTTTTGACACTAAATTCTCTCTACTTAGAGCACGGTCGCCAAGATGTGGTTGTTATGAAGTTAGCTATAGATGACTGCGCAGATTTGATTTCAGAAGTTTTTCTTATTCCTTTTCTCTTGTTTTTGATCAATATTCTCTTCCCGAGTGTACAACGCCCGAAAGTTAAAGACTAACTTCAAGGCGGTCACGAATCATCGTCTGTAGTGAGAAAGCTAATAACAATATTTATTTTAACTTTGTTAATACTTTTGTATTGTAAGGTATAAATATATGCATCTATCGGAAAACGACTATACCTATATGTATTTTCATTTCCCCGCTATTAGTAACATTCAAAGCGCGTCGTTCACTCAAAACGCCGTGTCTCAAATATCGGTGCACAAGTAACGTGACCAATTTTCATTCGGCTCAAAAACGGGACATTTAATACGTCCCGGTGGCATGTTTCGGGGCACCGGGCATGTTATTAATTATCGATCTGGATATGCCGTTTTTATTTTTAAATTATAATCGATGAATAAGCGGCATGTTAAGATCGGTCTCAGAGTTGATAGCCCGCAGGCCGCAGAGGTGAACCGTCGTTTCGCGGCGATGTCGCGCGGCGAGCGCGTGTCGCCGCTGCCGCTGAGCGCGTTCAAGCGGGGCGCCGCCGCGACCGCCGCGCCACTGCGCGCCTACAAGCGCAGGCCACACGATGTTAGCACGTCTTGTAGTTTATTATTGTAAATGCGATGTTTCATTGATATACTCGCTCTGGTGACAAGACACATCGCAACGCTCTAACATGTAAACGATACGTGGGAAGCGAGGTGTCTTAACATTGTATTTCTTGAGTCTACCCCAATGTACGAATAATAGAGTAAAACAATATAATATAATAATCCATTTATGACACAATAATATCTATTAATATACTGTGACATAATATTTGATAATATTTTTTTGTGATTGCTTTTGTATCATACTTACTTAATAATTAAAATATAGCGTGTAAATAACACTTAAATTATCTGTTCTCAAGTACTTTTAGTGTAAGCGGTTTCCAAAGTTTCTTTAGAAACGGTCTTTTTCCTGACTGCAGCTTGTTTTTTATATATCTAATTTTTGTCACAGGATACCGTGCCACTGTCTCAAATAAAAAATGATATCAATAAAGGACGCAGCTTCTTCAAGAACAAACGTTCTGACAACAAAACCAAGAATAATAAATAAGTTTAATATTTTTGTTTTACTCGCATTTACTTTTAATTATCACATTTTTTTTCTTTAATTTCGTTGATTTTTGTGGAGTTTCAATTGCTTTCATATGTTTTTTTTGTTTGAAAAGTTGTTGTTTTTCTTTCTTACTAAATAAACCTCTTGGAAGATTAAAAATAATAAAGCTAATTTGAAAAATGTTTTATTATTTGACATTTGTTCGTATACTCGCGGCTTCGTCCGCATAAGAAAACATTTTAAAGTACATTTTATTTTTACATTTAATCATTTTTTACAATTTTGAAAAGGGCAAGCACTACGTGGTTGCTTGCGAGGATAAAACGGCGCCAAGGGAGCCCCCCGCGGGACTCGACACTAGGCTTGCGGCATACGTCCGAATTAATGCTATAAAACATAAAGCTTATTTTCATTAAATTTTCTTGATGATGGAATAACTTTCGCTTGTAAGTTTTAACATCTTTGTCAAATAAAAAACCTTGAAATGTCATCTTGAAAATTTCTAATATTTTTTGTCACAAAATGCTTTATTGTGACTTATTTATAGTAAGTATAGTTTTAAGGTGTCGCGGACTTTATTTTAGAACTAATTAAACTGAATGGTTTTGTAGTACAATATACATACCTATATTATAAATTCGAAAGTAACTCTGTCTGTGTTATTGAAATACATTTCAAATCCAATATATTTAACACCTTTTCTAGTCAGAGTTTTTAAATATCTTTTTTAATATACATGTAGTATTGATTTATATTTTTCAAACGTACCAGTTGAATATATGTAAAAAAAATAACATTTTCATATTAGTAAAAAAGGAATATTATAGTCTGATAAATAAACACAGGTTCACAAGCTTCATTGAGAGCTTCATAAAGCACGAAAACAATGAGACAAACTCGTACATGTACAGTCGTGTGTATAATATTCGATATGTAGAATTCGACTTGACTTTGTGTTATGTATACAAACTGACGCAGTAAATTGTCATTTAGTGTAGCGTTCTACTGTACTTTAGTGTTGTGACTTGTGATCGAGTTCGCAGGGTAGTGAGGCTAAAGATTTTTTATCTTTATTGCAATATTTTATTTTGACATTACGTGACAGATGCTGACACCTGACATTGTAATATCAAAATTATTCGATTTTGTCGTATAGTGTGTTTGTATACGAAACAAAAAAATATTTTTGTCATTATTTAATACATGAAATGACTTAAACATAAATAACTTTAATATATAATATTAATTAGTGTTTATTAAAATGGAGCGAGGTAAAACTTCGTCGACCGGCCGCGGCGGCAAAAGCAAGGCTCCTCAACATCCTCAAGATATATTTGCGTTAGGTGGTAAATCAACTGTCGTTGTATCCAGAGACTCCGAGAAAAGAAATATTCATAAACCATCTACAAGCGGTAAGTCTGTAAAATTATACTTATTTAAAATATATAATTTTTAATTATAAATCTATGCAAATATATTTACATATTATGATATATTATTTGAAATATATAATATGAAACAGTGTATATCATTTTAAATATTGATATTTATAGGCGTAGGTGAAAGAAAAAGAGAACCCTCAGGATTTGGAAATCAGCCTCCAAGTAAAAGAGCTAGAATTGGATCTCCAGCAGAAGCTGTTAGTGGCACATCTTTGGATGTTGATCCAGTTGATCTTGTACCAAATGTCTTACAAGCTTTGGACACACACAACTCTGATAAATTGGTTTGTCTAACATAATATTTGTATAAGATATATTTTACTTATTTAGTTTTATATGGTTTTTGTATATTACAAACCAATAAGTCTACCAATAAGAATGCTTATTTTTGAGATACTTGACTATAAATACTTAACTACAAAATAAATTGATGTATATTTGACAACTCATGAATAATGAAAAATGTTCTTCTTTACAGCTAGGTCTTTTAACAGGGTCCATCAGGCTACTAAAATCCCAGCGCTCAAAACCAGATCCAATACTTTGCATGAGTATGTTATATTTAACAAAAATAAGACCAAATATGTTTGCACATGAGACTGTTACTCAATCCTTATGTACTTTGCTGAAGAGAGAGCAAGGGGCAGCATTCAAGAGTAAAGGCAACCCGCTGGTGTTTGTACTCGCATGTAACATGCTTTATGCTGGACATAAAGATAGCAATAATTGGCCTGATACATTTATAAAGGTATGGTTTAATTTTCTCAGTTTTATCCTACACATAGTAGGATAGGGCTGAAAGATTCTAGTGTCAACAAACTCTCTCCTCCATTTTAACCCAATTTTGAGGCATGTATATGAAAGAACAGAGTGTCAGAACTTATCTTGTTAGAGTGTGGAAATGAAAATCATGAATTTTAACAAATGGGGTGAAGTTTACAAATGTTATGTTTACAGTCAATATAAAGTTCCACCGCATTTCGAGGACCACATGTTTTATGTGCTTTTTATGCCATATATATATATTGTATTTATAGGCCACACACAACTACAGTGGGATTAGAGTTGAAAATTCAAAGTCAGTGGAAAATGCAAGAGTGAAGATAAACAAAATTATCACATTAGCATAATTTTATTTTATATTGGATTAAGATACAAATTTGATAATCAATAAATAATAATAAGTAAAAAAAATATATATTTCAGATTTATAGAAAGAAAATCATCAAAATCATTATGTTTCTTTAATTAAGTTATTAAGCATTACATTATTTATGCATTATATACTAAAATTTAGGCACAAATACTTTAACATTATTTAGTTTAAAAATAAAATCTTTTCTTTTAGGTATATATAGAGGATGCTTTGAATGAACGCTGGTGGGTAGACTGCTCCTGGTGTAAATGCTTGGTAGAAAATATTGTTACTGCATTTGGTACAAAGCAGCCGGCTCCACACTTGATACCCACAGACAATACCTTAGGTAGGATAAGTTGTTGAGTTTTTTAAAAATAATTTTGATAGTATTATGACATATTTTATGGTGTTAAATATTTATTCTATTATTATTTATCTGGCTAACTAAGATGTGGTACAGAAACGTGAACTTGAAATGTGATACACTGTGAAAAGAGGTGACAACATGAAGTTTTGATTTACATGTTGGAATTTTTGCATTATATGTTGTGTTTTACTAAATGTGTATTTATTTACTTTTAATCTAAATTTATAACCACTAGGCACAATGTCACCATCTGGTTCAGGCTCACCCCTGATGGGAACTAATGAAGAAGATCCAGACAACACTGAACTTGAATATTCTGTATCCCCAAGGTAGTTACTTAATTTTTTTATTTTTATATATGTATTTATAACATATCAAATTTAATGTAATATATTGTTAGTTGATTATTAAAATGATTGTTTATAGATATTCTAGTAGTTATGAGACTGTGGAAGCTCTGGTGCTGGAGGCCATCAAAGAACAGATACAGCGGAGAGTGGCGCCTGATGCTATTGGAAAGGGGTTTTTGAAATTATTATCTGCTACTTGTGGTTTTCCAGAGGTAATAAATATTTGAAGGATCATTTTTAGTAGCGTCTAAATAAATTAACTTATTTTTAAATTATTGTTTTTAATTTTATTGCTTTTGTTAGTAAAATTTTGGTTTTGTGAGAGGAAATATTTGACCACTGTCTAGATCCGCATGATCGCGGCGTCCCGGCTGGAGGCGTGGCTGCACTCGGGCAAGCTGTGGCGCGCGGCGCAGGAGCTGCTCGCGCACGTGTGCGCCAACGCGCACGCCACCGGGCCCAGCGCCGCGCGCGACCACGAGGTGCTGGCGCAGCTCGTGCGCATGCGCCTCAAGACCAAGCCGCTGCAGGCCGCCTACCAGGCCTGCCTGCGCGACATGGTGGGCGCCAGCGCCGCGCTGC
>JAATLQ010008005.1:0-12406 GCA_013421005.1 Heliconius erato x Heliconius himera | reverse complement strand
TCCGTTGAGGCATCCCTCAACAATGTCTCCTCATGGGGTGAAAGGAACCTAGTTCAGTTTAACCCCCTGAAGACACAAGTTTGCGCATTAACCACAAAAAAAATCCCATTTATCGTATCACCAGTCTTTCAGAACATTCCCCTTACAGCCGCGCCCAGTATCAGTATATTGGGCCTCAATGTTTCGAGTGACTGCCAGTATCGCGATCATTTGGAAAGCAAGGCCAAGTTGGCCTCGAAAAAACTGGGGGTCATCAACAGAGCGAGACGGTACTTCACGCCAAAACACCGTTTGGCCCTATATAGGGCCCAGGTTCGGCCTCATATGGAGTACTGTTCTCATCTCTGGGCTGGTGCACCCCAGTATCAGCTTGAACCATTTGATCGCATACAACGCAGAGCCATACGAATCATTGGGGACCCAATAATCTGTGAAAGGCTTGATACTTTGGCTTTGCGTAGAGACGTTTCCTCGCTGTGCGTTCTCTATCGCATTTATCATGGGGAGTGTTCTGAAGAACTGTTTGACCTGTTACCTGCCGCCGAATTTTCTAACCGCACAGTACGACATAAGCTAAAATATCATCCACACCACCTGGATACGTGGCAATCCACTACTGTGCGGTTTCGTAGGAACTTCCTTCCACGCACCACGGAACTGTGGAATGACCTACCCGCGGCAGTGTTTCCAGGTCGATATGACATGGGTACCTTCAAAAAGCGCGTCTTTCTCCACCTTAAAGGCCGGCAACGCACCTGTAGCCCCTCTGGTGTTGCACGGGGCCGTGGGCGGCGGTAATCACTTACCATCAGGTGACCCGAACGCTCGTTTGCCTTGTCCTTTTCCATAAAAAAAATAAAAAAATTACAAAACAATGTGTATATAACATCAGCTTCACGCTGTATCCCACACACGTCAGGGTAGGCAGAGGGAACCTGGAACCTAGTGTTAAGTTATCGAAAAGCGGCGTTAAGTTCCACCACGAACGACGGTACTCAATAGTGTCTTGAGACTACTTCTGCGGAAAAATTTGACAGTTTTTTTAGTTGTTTTTTACCTTTACGGTGTATCGAATATAGAAGCCTAGTGTTATGACACTCCGCTCCCCACTTACCGACGAAAGGCATTGCGTGCTGAGTGGCGAAACTCAGCACCGCGCTTTGCATTGACACCAGAACGAAAAAAATGAAAATGTAAAATATTCCATTTCCTCGAGAGGGAATCGAGTCCACGACCTGTCGCGTCTACAGTCACACGCTTGTACCCCTTCGCCACAACTAGGCTCAAATGTTAAAATAATCAATAATATACAATATGACGTCTTTTACAGCATTATGATGGATATTGTGAAGGAACAGTCCCTTGAAGAAGAATATAAGAAGACTGGTATCAGGCCAGCTGATGTCACTGCCTTGCGTGATTGGTTAAAGACCCAACCGCACCTCCCCGAAAAATATATAACTGGTTAGTACTATTTAGTTTTGTTATTTTACTTAAAATAATTTGTTACGATATTGAAAAAATAATATTATACCAGGGTAGGCAGAGGGAACCTAGTGTTAGGACCGAAATTTTGCCGAAATTTTGAGGTATTGGGTGTGGAGTGGCGGAAGTCAACGCCGGGCTTGTAGGCTTAGGACCAGAGCGAAGAAATGAAAACATTATATATATTCACGCTTCACGCTGTATCCCGCACACAGCAGGGTAGGCAGAAGGAACCTAGTGTTGAGACACTCCGTTCCTCACTTTCTGCCGAATTCTGGAGGCATTGCGTGTAGAGTGGCAGAACTCAACGCCGCGCTTAGCCTCGACACCAGAGCGAAGAAATGGAAATATAAATTTAAGTAAATATTTCATCTCCTCGAGTGAGGATCGAACTCACAACCAGTCGGTTTTACAGTCACACTTCGTGCCGCTGCGCCACGAGTGGCCTCAAAATATTAAATAAATAATAATTTATTCTCCCGAGTGGGGATCGAACCCACAACCGTTACATTGCAGTCATACCCTGGTGCCCCTATGTAAGGACGACCTCATTTACGTATATCTTGCTAAGTTATAACTTATAATTAATAACTAAACACGGAAGACGCCATTTTTAGTGCGAACTGGCAAGTAGTTGATAATTATTGTTTACTAGTAGCTAATAATTTATTTTTTTCCTCGGTCTGGTAATGAGGTAAGCGCGGCGTTTAGTTCCACAACTCAACACGTAATACCCTCAGAATTCAATGGAAAGTGGACAAAGAAAGTGTCTTAATGGAAATGGAGTGTCTTAACACTAACTTGCCAAGGATACAGCAAAAAGATATTTTTAGCTTCACGCTCTATTATTATTTATTAGTTAAGACACTCTGTTTCCACCCAATTTTCAAGGCTTTGACGGAACTCAACACTACCTTTTATTATCTTACCAAAGTAAAGAAATGAAAAATAACTCATTAACTCAAATGAGAACCGAACTTAGAATTTCTTTTACATTAAAACGCTGCGCCACGACGGTCTCCATTTCTAATTTAACAACTATTTTTCAGATCTTGATATAATCCTCACATATCACTGTTGCTACAAAAGCTCCGAAGTCTCGAAGCAAGTTTTGGATCTACACTACACTCTAAGGACGCTGTTCAACAATTTCTTCTTGAATAGAATAGTTGATGATAATGTCATTAAGACGTTGAATGTTGTGTAAGTAATTATTCTAGAAAACAACAGAATTCCGATGTAGCTTGATAGGAACGTATGGCTTAGTGGTCAGAACGGTTGGAGGGTTTCTAAAATGTGCGGGTCAAATCTCGCTCAAGTAGCAAGAGTTAAAGAATGTGTATATATTTTTAGAGTATATCCTTAATAGATAAGCTTTTTTACGTACAGAGGTCTAATTTTTTTAGCTTCACGTATCCCGCAGATAATACACACGGTAGGCAAAGGGAACCTGAGAACTTAGTGTTAAAACATTCCGTTTCCCATTCGTCTTACTTCCGTTCCTCACTTTCTGGCAAATTCTTAAAGCATTGCAAATATGTATCTTCCTCCGAATGGGAGATGAATCCACACCGTCGTGATTGCAGTGGCACGCTTATGCCACAATAACCTCCTAAGTTGAATGAAGTCCATAGAACATGAATGATTATGTTCATATTAGATTTCGTATTCGTATAATCTTCCCCTGTCTAAGAAAGTAAAAACTATTCGAAAAAATTCTTAGTTTAATATTAGGTTTTATTTTATTATATTTTTCAGGCTAACCGTACCTCTGAGTATGCCATCTATAATTAACAATTTCAAAGTGGTGTACCATCGACTCATAGATTTTGACACAAAGAATTTTGTCTTAGCGGACGCTCTCAGGTATTTTTTTTTATATTTATCTTATATTGTCGAGACACTCAACCAGAGTGATATTTGTCTTAAATGTCTAAGTTATTCTAGATTTGGATTTCATAAAGAAAAATAAAATTATAATTATAACAATTTTATTGTACAACAGGCAGAGGGAACCAATGTAGAGGTAATGTGTGTGAATTGCGGCGTTCAACTCCACGTTTTCTTTTGCTACCGCAAATGAATATAAATACCTCTCTCCCCCGAGTAAAAACTCAGGTATCAAACTCACACTCGTCGCGTTTACATTCATACACAGTTCTATTGTGCCATGATGGCGTCACTTAATTAATTTATTTTAACTATAAAAGGATTTGGCATCAGTTGATGCGAAATCCTTTACTCAAGAACTCCTGTATATTCAAATTATTAAATGTAATTTTTCAAATAATTTGTTGAGATTCTTAATAGTTACAGAGATTCTTAGTAGTTAATAGGTAGTGGTGGAGAACGGAGTATCTTGACACTAAGTTTTCTCTTAGTAACTGTTTCTTTTAAAATGTTAAATTTGAATTTTAAAATGTTTCAGAGCGGTTCTAATGGTATTAGACTTGGTACAATACGAAGAGGGCACTTGGCCAGGATTCATCATCCTGATCGACTTAACCGGCGTCTCTTTAGGGCACATTGCTAAACTAGATTTGTTGTCGGTACAACAAGTGCTTTATTATTTACAGGTAAAAATACTTTATATTTTGAAATTAATAGTTTTTTCCAGTCGTGGTGCAGCGGCACGAAGTGTTACTGTAAAATCGACTGGTTGTGGGTTTGATCTGGGGATTGAACCCACAACCAGTCGATTTTACAGTATATATTAATATTTCATCTTCATCATCATTCATGAAATATTTACTTAAATTTATATTTCCATTTCTTCGCTCTGGTGTCGAGGCTAAGCGCGGTGTTGAGTTCTGCCACTCAACACGCAATGCCTCCAGAATTCGGCAGAAAGTGGGGAACGGAGTGTCTTAACACTAGGTTCCGTCTGCCTACCTTGCTGTGTGCGGGATAAAGCGTGAAGCTGAATTATTTTATTATTTTTTTCCTTTTCTTTGTTCAGCTTCACGCTGTATTCCGCATGAAGCAGGGTAAGCAGAGTGTTAGTGTTAAGACACTCCAATTTTTTTTTTAGTTTTTTATAGGAATAGGTATTTTAAATATATTCCTTGCTTATGCAACGGGTATTAACTAGAAAAGTTGTTAAAGATGACATAATTTTCTATTCCCATTTAAATGATTTGAGCTCCTGGAAAGATACTGTAGCAATATTTTACTAATATTATTTGAAGCATTGCTTTTAGTATCTTACAGTTCGTTCTCTTGGAATTATTTTTTTGTATTTTTAACATTTTTAAAGTGTTATTCCACACTTAGGAAAGAAAAATACATATTTAGAAAACGTATAAAAATTTGGACGTAGCGGGACTCGAACCCGCGCCTCCTGGAAACCGAATTCTTCTACTTTGACCACTGAGCGACACGCGAATACTTTTAGGCTACGTCGTTTTTTAGAAATGTTCGTTGCACGAACAGTAGTACTAATTTTAACAGGTAGCAGAAGTTTGTAAAAATCTTTCTACAGACATGCTTTGTTAGCACTTAAATAAAGTTTATAAATTATATATGAATATCTTGATATCTCCACGCCAGTCGTGGCGTAGCGGCACAAAGTGTGACTGTAAGACGGACTGGTTGTAGGTTCGATCCCCACTTGAGGAGATGAAATGTTTACTTAAATTTATATTTCCATTTCTTCGCTCTGGTGTCGAGGTAAAGCGCGGCGTTGAGTTTTGCCACTCAACATGCAATTCCTCTAGAATTCAGCAGAAAGTGGGGAACGGAGTGTCTCAACATTAGGTTCCCTATGCTTACCCTGCTGCGTGCCGGATACAGCGTGAAGCTGATTTAATTTTTAATCTTAATATCTCGACATCTGATAACTAAGTATCGGTTAGTGGTTAGAGCGCTTGGATCATTTCATTCGAAGAAGCTCGGGTTTGAATCTCACTACGTACCAATATTTAAAACGTTGTTTAAAAGAAAAATAACAGAACAAATGATTTTCTAGCATTATTTTATTTTACAGGAAGCCATGTTGGTAAAACTTAAAGGATTACATTTCATGAATGCCCCATCTTACGTGGACCGATTGTTGATGATATTAAAACCGTTCATGAAGAAGGAACTGCTCCAGATGCTCTGCATCCACTCCGTTGGTACTAAGACCGTGGACAAAGTGGTACCTATGAAAGCCTTGCCAAAAGAAGCTGGTGGAGAATGCATGACATTTGAAGAAGCTAAAAGTAAATATTTATAATTAGGCTTGAGCTTGAGATTAATAGGGTTACTAATCTCCTCAGCTTCAGTTACTAGGGAGAGGGAACTAGTGCTAAGACACTCCGTTTCCCACATTCCGCTGATTTTTTCAGGGCGGGCGTGTTGAATGGTGGGACTCAACGACAGGCTTTAGACTTGGTGCCAGAGCGAAGAAATGAAGAATTAATCATTGTTTGTTATTGTTTCAGATGATATGATCGAAAAATTTGTTTCCAATAAAGAGTTTTTCCTTAATGAAAACAGAAAAAGAGTAATGGAGTCGCTGCGACCTGGGAAACCAAAAACTTTGACAGATATATTCGGTGGTATAGAGGGCTCTTTTAAAAAACTGGAAATTGACTGAACAACTAAGCTGCGGCTTAAATAATAAATAAATTAATTATATGTCTTACCTTAACATTAGTATAATTGTTAGTTTTTTACTATATTATATTTTTTTAATGTTTTTGTTTAATTATATATAATTTATTTTTTATATTGTCTTTTTTTATTAGAACTTCTAATAGTCTGTTCACGGTTTTTTCTGGTCAATCTTTGATATTTTCGACTTAATTTAAGAAGAATATATATTCTCAAGGTGCCAATGCGTGCGACAGGTAGTCAGTTCGATTCCAACTTCAAGATATGGAAAATTTAAAATTTTTATAATTACAGTAATATAAGTACACAATAGAAATAAATTGTAACGAGCGATTTTTTACGGGTTGATAAGAACATATAGCTTAGTAGTAAGAGCACTTGGAAGGTTTCCAAGAGCCGCGGGTTCAAATCTCGTCTTCGTACGTCTCTCGGCCAAGTGTGAGTCGGACACGCGCACAAAAAAAAAAATGTCTGTTGTATGGTGAAAAAATTAAAATAATATAATAAAATAACATAATTTAGAAAAAAATGTATTTTTTTTAAAGTACATGTATGTTTTTCTGTCATGTAAGAGAATTTTAAGGTTGTCAATAAAAAAATACCTACATGTACCGTATTGTATTGTACATTACAAAAATAGCCCATAGAGAGCGAGCTATAAATCAAATAAATCATTTTTGATTGCCTCAACGTGTCGAACTCGAATAGATGATACACTAAAGGCTAGTCACAGGCAAATCAAAACACTATTTTATTACTTTCTTATACTTAAAAAAAAATTAAAGAGTGAGACAGTGTGGCGTTGAGCTCCGCCACTATTCTTGCTTTGGTGACGAGGTAAAACGCGGTATTGAATTCCACCACTCAATACGCGATGTCTCCAAAATTTAGCGAAAAGTGACACTAGGTTATCATGTTCTCTCTGCCCAACCTACTATGTGCGAAATAGATAAGTTCATAAAATAAAAAAAATATCACGTTAATATAGGTTATATTCACAATACACCCTAGAATATTTGTTAAAAGTATTATAACAATAAAGGTAGATGCTATCGTAAAGAGGCTATGAAAAAAGTTCATCTTTTACTTTGCTTGGTGTGCAGCCTACCAGTGTTTTTAATTAATTATTTTATAAGCTGCACGCTGTATCCCGCATGCAGCAGGGTAGGCAGAGGGAACCTAGTGTTAAGACACTCCGTTCCCCATTTTCTGCCGAATTCTGGAGGTGTTGCGTGATGAGTGGCAGAACTCAACGCCGCGCTTAGCCTCGACACCAGAGAGAAGAAATAGAAATATAAATTTAAGTAAATATTTTATAAATTTAAGTAAAACCGACTGGTTGTGGGTTCGATACCCTCGAGTGGGGATCGAACCCACAACCAGTCGGTTTTACAATCACACTTCGTGCCGCTGCGCCACGACTGGCCTCGTTCAACAAGTGTATTGAGTAAAATGTATTTTCATTTGTCTATTCTAAATACTGCTAAAATTCCAACAACAGGCTTGTTAGAGGAAGGATGTATAGAAAAACTGTTCTTGACCCTAACAATAGTTTTTCTGTATACCCTCTTGTCGTTTCTCTATAAACTATCTCGATTCTGTGACCCTGTACTACGTGTCTATACACCTCAAATATTATAAAATTGTAAATAAGCAATTATTTACATAGATTATAGCCATAAATATAAATTATTATAATTGTACACACTGATGCAGTAAACATGTTCATGAATAGTCAGAGTATAAAAAAATCAATATTTTATTACTGAGTATAATATAATTAATAATAATATAATATAAAAATAACTTGTCTGGTCTACAAGTTGCTCTGATAACGCCGTTCAACTGTCCACATTGAAACATATTTTTTTTAACCTTTCCCTTTTTTTTAATTTTACGTCAATATCAGGGTTTACCAGTATTGAAAAATTTTGTTCTTTATATATAAAAAAATCGGTTACACGCTGTATCCCGCACACAGTAGAGTAGGCAGAGAGAACCTTGTGTTAAGAGACACACCGTTCCTCACTTTTTTCAGAATTTGGGGTTCATTGCATGTTGAGTGGCAGAACTCAAAGAAGGTCACCAGAGAAAGGAAATGGAAATATATACTTAAATAAATAGGTTATTTCCTCGAGTGGATATCGAACCCACAACCAGTTGTGTTTATTGCTGCCCCTGCGCCACGACTGACCTCTTTCTTTAAATATGGAGGGAATAAAATAGCAGAAAATCGTTGATATAAAAAACACTCCTGGTTTTGTGCCTACTCAGCCCGCGATTCCACATTCACATCACCTTACCGAGAATTTTTATATAGAAAAGTTTTTTAATTTGACTTCAATATAACAATAATTTCAAGAAGGTTCCAAAAGCGACTTAACTTTCGGATCGCTAGTTTTAAATACAAACAAACTCGTAGTATCTTAAATGTCAATTCACATTGTTTTTTTGCAATTTGTACTACAAAAACACAAAACACGTAAATAATGTTAACATTTACACACAAAAAAAACACAAATATATCTTATTTCACTACACAACCTTGTATTAAGCGGTGGCATTGTAAACACAACCTATTATTGCCTTTTAAATCGTATGCGACTCTACACTGTATTAACGTTCAAAACGTGGAGGTTGACGGATGTCACCAGTATAAATTCTTAAACTAAAATTGTGAATAAAAACGTGAGTAAAATTATTATTTAAAATCCTTCTGTTCTCTTAGTCGTTGTAAGATAAGGCAAAAATAATATAATAAATTGCTTATATATATATTACGAGAGGCCAGTCTTGGCGCAGGGGCACAAACGAGGAAATGAAATATTTACTTAAATTTGAGAAAGAAATGGAAATATTCCATTTCTTCGCTCTGGTCGAGAGGTAAAGCGCGGCGTTGAGTTCTGCCTCTCAACACGTAATGCCTCCAAAATTCGGCAGTGGGGAACGGAGTTTCTTAACACTAGGTTCCCTCTGGTTACCCTGCTGTGTGCGGGATACAGCGTGAAGCTAATTTAATTTTAATTTAATTTTTTAAAGAAAAATTGATTATAAAATAATGTCGAGATTGGACAGCGATTCCAGAATAACGATTTTTTTTAAAGAATTAGGTATTAATTAATTGTACCGTTATTTTATGTATATTTATTTAATTGAAAGTAATAAAAATACAGTTTGTATTTACTAGATAAATGTATAATTTCTAAATAAATAAGTGGTTTTTTTAAATATATATTTAACTAATTTAGACCGTCGTGGCGCAGGGTCGTGGCATGGGTTTGATTCCCACCTGAGTGAATGAAATGTTTAATATTTCCATTTCTTCGCTCTGGCTCCAGACAAAGCGGGCGTTTAGTTTCGCCACTTAACACACAATGCCTCAAGAATTAATTCAAGAAGAAAGTTGAGAACGGAGTGTTTTAACATTAGGTTCCCAAATCCTCTCTGCCACCCTGATATGCGGGAAAATAAAGCCTTGTAGCTGTTTTTAGGGCTCCGTACCTTTTAAGGAAAAAAGAAATCTTTATAAGATCACTTCGTTGTATGTCCGTCTGTCTGTCCGTCGGTCTATCTGTCCGTCTGAGCTTTTATCTCAGGAATGCTTGGATATATCGATTTGAAATTCAAACCATATACTCGGATCTACGGTCCCACGAGTTCCTGAAAAAATCGTATAAACATTTATTTAAAAAAAAGATATGGCCGTTTATATCGCAAAAAAACGCGTATTTTGACACTATAAAAGGAGTCATAATTAATAAAGTACTTCCGGTTGACCTAGAATTATGAAATTTAGCAGTTCGCATCTATAGATAGCGCTAATTCAGGAATAAATCTAAAAACTACACATTCTGTGTGTAAATACCTCTAGTTTAAGTGAGATATTAGATGAAAAGCTCGAAACCTCCAATATCTGTACGGAGTCCTGGGTGGGCGAACCCGACACACGCTTGTTCGATTTTTTTTATTTGAATATCCATATCTATTAATTTTTACAAGCGTACTGCAAGCAACTGAGAAACTGAGCTTCTACGCTACTTTACTAATAGTTTGAGAACCAAAAACTAACGGCCGAAACTAACAAACGAGGCCAGTCGTGGCGCAGCGGCACAAGGTGTGACTGTAAAACCGACTGAATTTATATTTCCATTTCTTCACTCTGGTGTCGAGGTAAAGCGCGGCGTTTAGTTCTGCCACTCAACACGAAATGCCTCCAGAATTCGGCAGAAAGTGGGGAACAGAGTGTCTTAACACTAGGTTCCCTCTGCCTACCCTGCTGTGTGCGGGATACAGCTTGAAGCTGATTATTATAAAAACTAACGGGTAACGGTTATTGATAAACTTTAAAATTTAAGTCGAAAGAATATTAAAACACGAATCATATTTAAAATTTTCTCCTATCTAATTACATAACAATATATTATGTAATTAGATAGGGGATTTGATTGTGTTAGGTTACGCTATTCAACACTAAATGTCTTACGTCACTAAAACCGCAGAGAGATATAAATAAAGTGACTGTCACTACTACTTGTCACTATCATTTTCCCGCAAAGGACAAAACTCGTTAAAATATCAACAGATATTCAACATTGGATAAAATATGAGGAAGTCTTTTAATTTCGGTTTTTTTGTATAAAACATGTCATATCGTATTTACTTTTAATTATTTATATCGGAGAGAAGAAATGAAAATATTAATCTATATATATAAAAGGACTTGTGCTGACTGACTGAGGTAAGACGCACGCAGAGCCGTAACCGCTGATGGTAGAAACGTGAAATTTGGGCAGATGTTTATTTTCATATTTTGGACATCCACTAAGAAGGGAATTTGAAAAATTTTAACCCTAAAGGGATGAAATAGGGGTTGAAAGTTTGTATGGAAAAAAAATTTAATCTGTACCGATTTTTATAAAATTTGAAATTCAGACTCTTAAAAATATTTAATTGAACACGTGTTTCATGGTTTTTAAGAATTCACCCCTAAAGGTTCAAATAAGGGGTTGAAAGTTTATATGGAAAAATCTTTAAATTGCCACCGATTTTTATAAAAAAATAAATTCAGACTGTTAAAAATATTTTATTGAACACGTGTTTCGTGGTTTTTTTAGAATTCACTCCTAATAAGCGGGCGAAGCCGCGCGCGCCCACTAGTAAATAATAATCCATTTCCTCGAGTGGGGATCGAACCCACAACCGTCGCGCTACAGTCACACACTTCGTCGTCGTGGCGCAGTAACACAAGCGTGTGATGATTCGTGTTACTGGTCTACGGAATCAAAGCCGCCCTTTGCTTTGTTACCAGAGCGTTGAAATAAAAATAACTCATTCCCCCGAGTGAGAATTGAACCTACAATCGGCGTGTTTACAGTCAAAAACTGCACCGCATTACAAAACAAATATTTTTTATTCTTTTTCAGTAAAATGCCATCTGAAAGTATGAAGCAGATATCGCTACAGGACGAATATAAGAAAGACACGGGAGTGACGCCGCAAGATATTGCTGCGTTGAGAGAGTGGCTTAAAACCCAACCACATTTACCTGAAAAATATATCACTGGTAAGTATTTTCTTTGTTTATTTAAATTTATATTTTTATTTCTTCGCATGAATGTGAATTGCCTGCTGTACGCAGATGATGCAGTGCTTATTGCATCATCAGAATGCGAGTTGCAGGCATTGGTCACCACTCTGAAAGAAGGGTGTGAATATAATGGTCTAAGCCTCAATGCGAATAAGACAAAGGTTCTGATTTTTGAAAGAGATGAAGAAAGGACGGAATGTAAGATCAGTGTAAATAGTATGATATTAGAACAAGTGAAGGAAGTGGTATACTTGGGAAGTATGTTCAGTAGAGATGGAAGATACGAGATGGATGTGGAAAGGCGTATTGCTGCCGGTAACAAGGTGAACGGAGCCTTAGCTGCATTGCTGAGACGGCGAAACGTCAGCACAGCTGCGCGTTTGGCTGTACACAATGCAGTTTTGGTACCGACTCTGTAATACGGCAGCGAAACGTGGGTATTACAGAAGAAGAATGAAAGAAAGATGAATGCTGTGGAGATGCGATCTCTTCGTAGGACATGCGGAGTCAGCTTAGCTGATCGAATCCGCAATGAAGAGGTACACAGAATGGCAGGTACTAGCGAGGATGTCACGGTGAGAATGAAGAAGAACGTGCTCAGCTGGTTTGGGCACGTCGAACGAATGAGTGATGAAAGAATGGCAAAAAAGATTTATGATGGAAAAGTGAGCGGTAAGAGAGGTAGGGGGAGACCTCGGTTGACCTTCGAAAACACAGTATCAAAGATACTGGAGGAAG
>JAATLQ010008003.1:0-17107 GCA_013421005.1 Heliconius erato x Heliconius himera | reverse complement strand
AATGCATATATTATATCTATAATTGTGATAAAACTTTCTGTAAACGTTAACTCGAAACAACACTAAGCATTCACACCACTCTTGTGTACATCACCTTACGCACAATGGTTTTATATGAAAATTTTACTAACCTTTCATAGTTTTGATCGCGTTGAACCTGCAACCAGCGTTGTAGATATGCGTAGTCGTCCCATCGTCATGGCTCAATCTTCTGTTGTTGGGTGGAGTTCTTCGTCTCGTGATTGGATTGATCAGACAAATTCGTCTTCCAAAGTATACGTGGATACGCATCAGCAATGATATTGTAGGTAGATAAGAAAAAAAAAATGACTTCAAAATTTGTGGGCCGTGGTTATTATATATTTCCATATCATCCCACTTCTGAAGTGTTCCAGTAGTGGTTTGAATATGGGAATAATAAAACGAGCAGCGTCACATTCTGTTTAGTTTATTCGACTGATCATGGCTACGAAACTGTCTTGGTCGTGCTGTTTAACATTAGTGTTAAGACACTCCGTTCCCCACTCTCCAACGAATTTTTAGAGGCATTGCTTGTCGAGTGGCGTCACCGAGTTTTTTGTTTTGGTGCGATTGTGAAGAAATGAAAATATTACAAAATAATAATTCATTTCCACGAGTGGGCATAGAACCCACAACCGTCGCGTTACATTCACAGCCTTATGCCCTTGCGGCACGACAGCCTCAATTCAATTCAAAACAAAGTAATACGAAATTCAATTTTAAATATCCAATTGGAACGGCTCCTTTCATTCCACGGAAGACTTTTAGTACAAATAAATAAATAAATTAATTAATTCTCAATGAGTCTATTTAGATTCACGAAACTAGATAAAAGTAGCACAATTGCTACTTTTACTTTTATTGTTAGCAACAATTTGCTAGCTACTTGCTACTATACCTTATAATAGATAACAAAAATGAGTTTGATATGAGGCCTTCATAGCTAAACGGCACAAGCGCGTCACGTAAACGT
The DNA here is from genome assembly GCA_013421005.1 of Heliconius erato x Heliconius himera. Classification (NCBI taxonomy): domain Eukaryota; kingdom Metazoa; phylum Arthropoda; class Insecta; order Lepidoptera; family Nymphalidae; genus Heliconius; species Heliconius erato x Heliconius himera. The sequence goes on along the minus strand of JAATLQ010008003.1, from coordinate 16,113 downwards.
GACTGTTTTGGTTCGATTCCCACTTGTGGGAATGAATTAGCATTATTTTTCCTCCCTCTGGTAACTTTCTTTCTTTTTTCTTAACAAGCAATGCTCGACATTCGGCAGAAAGTGGGGATACCTAATCTCTCTGCCTACTCTGCTATATACAGCGTGAATCTCACGCATAGGGTATCTGATTCAAATAGTTTTTTTTTGTTAGGCAGTCTTCATATGTATTAAAGAAGGCATAACAAATTTATTATTACAAGCACTTAGAATGTGAAAGTGTGTACATGTAGGTGTGTGTTTGTGTTTTTTCTAACAATTTCCACCACATGAGCAAAGCCTCGGCTACAAGCTAGTTTTAATTAAAAATTAAATTAAATTAGCTTCACGCTGTATCCCGCACACAGCAGGGTAGGCAGAGGGAACCTAGTGTTAAGACACTCCGTTTCGCACTTTCTGCTGAATACTGGAAGCATTGCGTGTTGAGTGGTAGAACTCAACGCCGCGCTTGACCTCGATACCAGAGCGAAGAAATGGAAATATAAATTTAAGTAAATATTTCATCTCCTCGAGTGGGGATCGAACCAACAACCAAGTGGGTTTGCAGTCACACTTCGTACCGCTACGCCGCGACCGGCCTCAGTTTTAATATAAAACTTAAATTACTATTTAAGAACTAAGCAAGCACGCCCTACATACATCGCGACGCGCGCTGCCGCCAGAGCGCCGAGAAGTAACTTTTAATGACATCTCAGACGCAAACAATCACCCGCACTCCACTCACGCCTCGCCTTCACTTAGATCAACTTTTAATGAAATTAACACGTTTCATATTTAGTTTTGAAATTAAATAATTTACCTACATGTTTTAATGTTATGTTAAAGGCCGTCGTGGCGCAATGGTATAGTATCTGAACGTAATAATAGAGGTTTTGGGTTCGATTAATACTCAGGATGATGAATCGGTTTCATTTTCCTCGCTATAGTAACAAGGCGCAACGAGACGTTGAGTTTCGTCAAACACGCAATGTATCGAAAACTGAGAGATTCGTGGGGAACGGAGTGTCTTAACATTAGGTTCCCTCTGCCTACCCTGCAGTGTGCGGGATACAACGTGAAGCTGATGATGATGATGAATCTGTTGGCAAATGTAGCATAATAAAAGAATTATAGGTGGTATGCGAGTGAAGTTAATTATATAAAATAACCGCCGCCGCTAGTTAATTATATAATACGTGTTATCATAATGTCGAAGGGTAAAATAATACCGTAGATATACATATAAAATAGAGATCGGTATATTCTTGTTTCGGCATTCGTCTACATAACTAATTTGCGTCGTTTTATGGCTGTTTCAATTAAGTAACTAAGGATTTATAAATATGCATGGGCAAAAGCAGTGCCTTAGGCTTCCACTAAGCACATAATGCTTCCGGAATTCGGCAGAAACTACAGAAGGGTCTTATCGGGAGTATTTTAACATGAGGTTCCCAGATTATTTCTGCATATCCTGTCAAGTGTGGAAAACAGAGCGAAGTTATAAATAAAGAAAAAACAACCTTTTTTAAGAACAAGCTTTTATTATCCTACTAATATTATAAATGCGAAAGTTTGTGAGTATGTATGGATGTTTGTTACTCTTTCACGCAAATACTACTGAACCGATTACAATAAAATTTGGTATGTAGGTAGCTGAAGACCCAGAATAACATATAGGCTACTTTTTATCCCGGAGTTCCCGCGGGATTGATTCCTAATTGAATATATATACATTTATCGCTTCTGAAAACTGAATGCGTGATCTCAGAGTCAAACCTTGAAGGTAGCAGACCTACATTTGGACACGCCATGTTTTTCTCAAGGGCAGCTTAGAAAAATCTGCATGTTAATGCTGAAGGAAAAAAATCGTTAAATATAGTTTATAGGAGCATACTGCAGTAGCTACCAATAGACCTATGATTAGAGCTTTGCAATACTTAGTTACCATATTTCTTATGTTGATAATATTGTTACGTTATCATAGCGTTTCCACGCGGACGAAGTCGCGGGCGGCCTCTAGTTTATTAATAAACGAAAAAGTTAAAAACAAATTAACCCTAATAAGAAATATAACACTTAATAAATAATAAAAACGTGTTACATTATGATAGCGAGAGCAAGAGAATTTGCTGAATGTTCTTAATTATACTATCAAAATGTAACACGCCTATACACCTTTCAGCTCCATCATCAGACCCTGGTTACCATATAGTATAAAAGTACTCGTCAAGACGAATCAAATGAGCTTAAACTCGATGGGGCTGTGTCGTTTCATTACGTAATTCCTATGGCCACCTTCAAGCTCCATCATCAGATCCAGGTTACCATATAGTATCAAAGTATTCGTCAGTACGAATCAAATGAGCTCAAGCTCGATGGGTTTGTGTTGTTTAATTACTTAGTTCCTGTATCCACCTTCCAGCTCCATCATCAGACCCTGGTTATCATTTAGCATTAAAGTATTCGTCAAGGTGAATCAAACGAGCTCAAATTCGATGGGGTTGGGTCGTTTAATTACGGAGTTCCCATGGCCACCTTTCAGCTTCATGATCAGATCAGGTCTATGCTCTATTGTCATCCGATTTATACATGCATGCAAAATTTGGATCATATTTAACTTGCAAGATTTGATTACAGACCGATAACGGCGACAGGCGAAAGTAAATAAACGCTTGTAAAACATGTAAAATGCCTGATAAAATAGGCGCTGCTGTTATAAATTCTCAAGAAAATTTATTGAAGAGTAAAGTAACAACGCTTTTGTGGCACACTAACTTCTGATTGCTCAAATGATAGCTACGGGCTCGATGGTTTCTCGAAACATTATATCAGGTATAATTCAGGCACCAAAGGAAAGAAATAAAAATACTAAATATTTCTTTTCCTCGAGTGGGAATCGAATCCACAAACAACCTGTAAAGATAACAGTCACATTGTTGTACACCTGCGCCACGACTGACCACCAATATTAATATAAAAAATAAATCAAAAATTAAATCAGCTTCACGCTGTATCCCGCACACAGTAGGGTATCTTAGGGGGAGGGAACCTAATGTTAAGACATTCCGTTCCCCACTTTCCGCCGAGTTTGGAGGCATTACATGTTGAGTGGCGGAACTCAACGCCACGCTTTGCCTCGACACCAGAGCGAAGAAATGAAAATATAACTTTAAATAAATATATACGACTGGCCTCAATACTAATATAAATGTTAAAATAAAATATATTTTGTGGTTGTTTCAATTAGGAAAACGCAGTTATTGCCTAAATTGCCATGAAACAATCGGATAATGAGCGTGACAGATGAAACCCTCGAGCACTGTTAATGAAATAATTACGATAATTGCGGGCTGAGTGTTATTCGGAATTATTATATTCATACAGTTTTATACACTTTTTTCAGATTCACGCGGGATATAACAAGTACAGAAAGTTTTGTGTTAATCAGTCCGTTCTCTAGTTTTACGCCGAATTTTCGGCGCTTTGCGTGTTGAATGGCGGAACTCAACGCCATGTTTTGCCTTGATACCAGAGCGAAGATAAGAAAATATGAATAAATAATAGTTCCCACTGAGTGGGAATCAAACTCACAACCGTCGCGTCTACGCTTGTGCCACTAATGGTACCTCAAAAGTAGTCGGAAAATAGAAACCGATAGTCCTAGATTAAGATCACTCAGACATTATAGTGCAATTGTAAAAACTAATTAATAAAAACAAATTTTCGAAAATCGTACGAAAATTATTAAAGCCTATGTACTGTTAAAACCTATGTAATGGTGAAACCGAGGATCGTGTTGATCCTACGTTATTCTCGATATCTCCATTGATTCCAAATAACAATCAGAACCACATATTGATAGATTGGCGAATAAACTTCGTCAGCAGCTCTCGTGGTTAAAAAAAGGCTAACTAACTCACGTGGATAGAGATAGAAAAACCATCAACAAACTAATTAATATATTTCATCAATAGATAAGGTTGGGAATCAATAAGATGATATTTTGGAATTTCAATGATTTTTTTCGTCTATGTATTTATACGTCTATTTGTGTAGTGTATAATGACTGACTACCCCACTAGATATAAATATGCATCAAAAAAGTAAGCATGCATGCGTGCAGCAAAAATATAAAAATAAATCTCTTTACACAAAATATAAAAAAGTTGTAAATATCTATTGGAATTTCTCCTTAAAAATATAAGTTTCTCTAATGTCTGAATGATTTGGGCGCTATACCTTCCGAGACGAAACTCAATAAATTACGATACGACACTTTAAAAAAGGGTTTCCCTTAGGGAAGTAACATATCTGCGTTGAGTTTGTTAATGATCTTTATTCAGTTTGCCTTAAATGTCAGCTTAGGATTTTTTTCAAACACTTTTTTTTTATATCAGAAGGTTCTTTTAATAGATAATAATAATAAATAAAAAAACAGTAAAAATATATTAATATTGTTTTGTGATTTGATGAGGTTTTCAGAAAAATATTTGTTGCATTTAGGAGAAAGTTTTGCTATTTTAACCGATCCAAAAAGGAGCTTCTAAGTTGGCATGCATTTATGTACATATGGCCGCAAAGGTGCTTCCCTTTTCAATTTTTTGAAAATGGAAATTGAAAGGGAATTTACATATTCCAAATAATTAAAAAAAGGCGTAATAAACTATTCTATTTTAGCCTTTTATATTTAGGCTTTTACAATAAACTCACTATAAAACACAAAAATAAATTTTCTTTTTGAACCAGTATTTTATGAGATTAGCGCGCTCAACCAAAGAAATTCTTTAGTTTTATAATATTAATATAGACGTCGCATAGTTGGTAAGCTGATTAAACTCGTATACATTTAGAAAAATATTCTTAGTATTTTTGCAAAAACGAAGTGAAATTCAGCGAGATAATAATCTTTAATTTAAAATTTCAAAGTTGAAGTAAGTTGCGACGTGACGTGTTGCCACTTTATTAAAGTTTAAATAGTTCTAGTTGAAACTTCTTAAACTAAAATTTTAATAAACATTTTTTATTTTAGTTGCAGTTTAGTAAGAGTTGAATTTTAGAATAGAAATATAGAAATATAAAAATCGACCTACAAAGATAGATATCAAACTTAAAATCTAAAAATAATATTTTTGTATTTATACATATATTAAGAGACTTTTAAATTTAACTATATATTAACTAAATATTCTATATCAATATAAAGAAAGTTTCCAAATATTTTACAATGCAAATTAATCTAAGTACGTAAGTGTGATTTGTTTTAAATTGAGGTTGTCGTGGCGCAGTGGCACAAGGGTAACGCAACAATTTTGTTAATATGTTAATTTTTTCTTTCTGGTACTAAGGCAAAAGCCCGGCGTTGAGTTCCGCCACTCAACACGTAACGCCTCGCAAAATTCAGAAGAAAGTGGAAAACGGAATGTCTTAACACTAATAATCTAAATAAATTAATATGGTATAGTTATCTAAAATAGCAATATTTTTTTTTTGTTTTTAATTAAAATTAAACTATGTGGGGTATACAGCGTTAAGCTTAAAAAAATATTAACTAATAATAAATATTTTAATTCATTAAATATGTTTCTCTAATAAAACAAGGAAAAAAAGTCAAATTGTACATCTTAAAAAGTGTCATGGCCGCCTTGACGTCAGAATGTACGTACATGACGATGACGTCATCATAAGTAGAGCAAGAATGTGATAACAATCTAATGGGACTAATAAGTCCCATATTTATTTATATGGCTCTACCAGTGTCAATGACCTTTATGCTATCACTTTATAATAATATATCATTTTTTTTTTGTTGTGAGTGTTAATTTTGATATGCCATCACAGTGGTTCCGTGGTGTAGTGGTTATCACATCTGCTTTACACGCAGAAGGCCGCCAGTTCGATCCTGGCCGGAATCATATACTTTTTGTTTTTTTTTATTAATTATTTTTTATTTTTTTTTATATATTTTTTTAAATACGTGTTCGCTCAAAAAATTTTTTCGTTAGTAATTTATTATATTTAGTTTTGTTGGTATGATTAGAATATTTTTTTATATTTCCTTTTGAAATTTTACTAAGCGTGACTATATTATTAATATTTTAATTATTGTTTGAAGCACTTGAATAAATCTTTAAAAAAACTAACTTGGAAAATAAAAATATTTTTCCATAATTTTTCTTACCCTTTTTTTAATTCGTTTGCATATAAAAACTTGTAATTTACTATACGTAGAGTAAAGTAAATAAACATTTTAAAAAAAGTCTAAAGCTTAGATTAATTGTTTTTTAACCATCTATCAATTTTCAGTACGATATTTAGCTACGGAGTAAGAAATGTGCGCAAAAAAATGGTCTTAAAATCGTAAATACCATCAGGTACTTACGAAAAAAAACAGCTTCACGCTTTTTTCCGTAAGAGTTAAGACACTCTGTTCCCCTGTTTTCATCCAATTATCGAGAAATGTTGCGTGTTAGGTGCAAAACTCTATGTTACGTTTTTAAAAATGTAACTTTCCCCCTAGTTGGAATCTAACCTATAATTGTTGTTATGCCACGATGGCTTTATAACAACAACAAATGATGGGTTATAACATTTAAAGAAATCTAAAAAATTAGTTATTAAAATAAGTACATATAAAGTGGTGAGTATATCAAGTTTTTTATCAGAGTAATCAACCCCTTATCGCTATCCATAACCAATTGAACTGGCTTATAAGCCAAAAAGACTTAAAATTTCAAAGCTATTAAAAAGTGGAGAACGAAAATGTTTTAATTAGGATTGAGTAACATTTGGTTCCCATTTTCCCTGTGCTTTTCCTGCTGGATACAGAGTGAACCTTAAAAAAAAAAGAAAATTATATTAAACATTCACAAATACTTATGAATAAATACAGCTATTTGGTAAAGTTAATAATTTAGCTAAAAGCTTTTCAAACTTAGTTTTATTTCACAGATGCATTGCGCTGCATTGACTGGAATGCTGTTTATTTTAGCGATTTTTAAAGTGCAAGTAAATAATATACGGTCGTTAGGCAAATATTAAAATATACCGAAGAGAAAAAAATGTTTTCTTTTATTTTTACAATTACTGTAATATATACAATTGAAAATGTTTTTGAGGCTAACGTATTATATTTTTACAAATTTGAATCCACCGTGATGCGCTACACCTAATATCATGCACCAAACTGCACCTGACTGTGAACACGACGGTAGTGAGTTCAATACCCCTTCACAAGAACGTGTTATTTTCGTTTCCTCGCTTTGGTAACAAGACAAAACGCGGAGTTAAGCTCATCCACTCAAAATTGCATGGAAAACGGTGTCTTGATATTAAATTTCGTTTACGTTTGCACTTTGCTATACCTAAGCTGAATAAGCTAAAAAAAATTACTTGAATTTGTACTCTACAGACATTATGAAGATAATGTGAAATATTTTCTTTTTTGGTTTTTTAAACATTAACTTGAATAGTTTTTTTCTGTGTTCCGTAGACCTGAATATCTGATAACTTCAAATTGATACATCGACGCGATCTCGATATAAATGGTCTTGACAGACGAACAAAATACAGATCCTATAAGAAAACTCTTATAGGATCTGTATTTTGTTATTATCTTTTGAGGCACGGAACCCTAAAAATGTGTTATTTAATTTGTTTAAATTTGTTTCCAGCCAATTTATCGAGTGATTCAGCCAAAAATATATATAATAAATTATCTTAGTATTAATCTTAATGAAAAATTCATCATTCACGAAGCAAGGTCCCTCCGCCCTCCGCCGCGTCCCGGAGGACTAATTTATATAGAACTTTACACATTTAACATGGAGTCCGCAGATCCTCCTGATGGCTCATTCATTACAGGAAATGCCTTTCTTATCGCTTCGAGGCTTCATTTTAACTTAATTATATAAAGTTTAAAAATATCTTTGGTGTACCCAAGTTTTTATATAGCTTAGAAGTTACTTTCGGGACTATTAGCCTAATAAGTATCATTGAGTTTGTAATTATATTTCAACTACACGTAGAGTGAGCTTTATAATATTTTTTTTAGATTCACTACATACCTTTAACCTTGACACCAGAGTGAAGAAATGGAAATATAAATTTAAGTAAACATTTTATTTCCTCTAGTGGGGATCGAACTTACAACCAGTCGGTTTTACAGTCACACCTCGTGTCGCTGCGCCATGACTGGCCTCGAATGAAATATTAAATATTGAATTTCCTCTAGTAGGAATCGAACCCACAACCTGTCGCGTTTACAGTCTGCTTGTGTCTCTGTGTCATTACTGACCTCAATTATACATAATTATACAAAGTTTTAAAATGTCTTTGGTGTACTGAAGTTTTTATATAACTAAGAAGTTACTTTAGGGACTATTAGCTTAATAAGTGTTATTGAGCTTGTTGCTAATTATGTATGAAAAACAAGTTAAATGAGCTTAGCACTAAATTAAAATTAAAATAAATCAGCTTCACGCTGTATTCGACACACAGCTGGGTAGGCAGAGGGAACCCAGTTAAGACACTCTGTTCCCTCGAGTGGGGATCGAATTCATAACTGTCGCGTTACAGTCACACCCTTGTGCCCCTGGTCCACGAGGGCCTCATATATTAAATCATTCACAATAATAATGATCTGTTATTCAATTCTTATTTTTTTCTCTTTTTTTCAGCTTCATACAGTATCCCGCGTGAGTCCCTCTTTCCCACTTTTCGCCAAATCTTTGAGGCATTACATGTTGAGCAACACTGCATTTTTGTCTTAGTACTAGAGTGAAGAAAAGGAAACATTAATAAATAATAATTCATTTCTCCGAGTGGGAATCGAACCCAAAACCTGTTGCGTCTGGCCTCTGACCTTGTTCATTAATACCTACATTACTTTATTATATTATTTCGTAACACCTATTTCCTATTAATCGTTAAAATCAAAATATTTTACTCTGATATAAATAAAGAAAAAGGGTTAAAAAATTGATTAAAACATTAGAATTTAACACGTATATTTATTTAGTCCGACCTACTTGCCTCACCTCGTCCTCGATAAATAAAAATAACTTGGCGATTAAATATCCACTCGGGTACCTACGGGGAGCATGCGGGGATCGAGGCCGTTTTAATTATTTGCTTTAAAAAACATACTTTTTGATTTTTAGCTAAAAAAATAAATATTTTCTTTACAATTTAATAGTTGAGGTTGTCGTAGCACATTGGTACAGCGTGTGATTGTAACCGCGAGGTTCATGAGTCCGATTGCTACTTACAGTGTGAAAATATATAAAAAAAAACAAAGCGCAATACGGAATGTCTCAAAATAGAGAAAGAAGGTTGGGAACGGAGTGTCTTATCACTAGGTTTTCCCTTTCCACCCCACAACGTGGGCGATAAAAGCGTGAAGTTAAAAAAATAATAGTTTTATATAAAGAGAGTGATAATTAAAAAATGTGAATATTGATGTATCAACATATATTTCCGCAATCAGGTTAACTCTTTACTCTTTGTTTTTTATTTCAGATAGCCGCATAGATAAACAAAGAAAACGTTGAGAGATTATCAAGATATTTCGTTCTCTGCTTTCCAACCAATATTCAGACATTGTTTTGAAATGTGGAACTTATTACCGCGTTGTGTCTTACCATAGCAGGGTAATGAAATTTAGACACTGCTGCACAGTGCACACTGCCACGATAGTCTCATTAAGGTTCTTTCGTCCACCTTCCATACATGGACTATTAAATTTTATTTTTAAGAGGCCAGTCGTGGGGGGGGGCACAAAGTGTGACTGTAAAACCGACTGGTTGCTGTATTCAATCCCTACTCGAAGAGATGAAATATTTACTTAAATTTATATTTCCATTTCCTCGCTCTTGTGTCGACGCATAGCGCGGCGTTGAGTTCTGCCACTCAACATGCAATGCCTCCAGAATCCGGCAGAAAGTGGGGAATGGAGTGTCTTAACACTAGGTTCACTCTGCCTACCCTGTTGTGTGATATAGAGTGAAGCTGATAAAAAAACTCTTCAGCTTCATATTATCAATAAAGGAGGGTAGATGTTAGATTGTAAATAATTCTTTATATAGATATTTTTAATGATCAAAATGCTTATAAAATTATCAACATTTATATTATTTTAAAAAATATATATTTTGTGAATATAAAAGCATTTCTAATGATGTATTCAATGTTCATATAATCCAATTATAAGGGAAGCAAACCGTTGTAACAATTGTTCTCATTACGGCGAGCGAAGGCGGGCGAGGCGGACGCGGGGAGTGGACTGAACACAAATTAATTAGGTCAGACTATTGAATAGAAGGTAACAAAACCTCTTAATTTCTTTTTGTGTTTCTTTTTAAATTTTTCTCCGATTTAAAAATAAATGTGCTTAGATATTAACATCTAAATTCATAACATAGAGAAGATATAAAATGGTGAGCTTTGTTTTTTTCAATTTTATGCTGTATATATACCATACATAGCACCTGGGAACCTAGTGTCAAGACACTCAGTTTCCCGTTAAGATACTTCCGGTCCCTATTTTCCACTTAAATCTTGCGGCTTGGTATGTCGAGTGGCGGGACTCAATGTCGCACTTTACTTCGTTACCAGACCGTGAAAAAAATATTAAATATTTCATTCCCTCCAGTTGGAATCGAACCTACAAAGGCTCACACTTATACCTCTGTTCTACGACTCAATAATAAATTACTTTGTTTTTCTCATTTCGAACATCCAGAAACTTACATAGCTGGCAGAATATCATAACTCATATTATCAGACAAGATAGTCGAATACGTATAAATACTTAAACACTACAACCATTAATTTTAGTCTAAAATGTTTATGATAGCTAAAATAAATTTTAGTTTTAAATTTTTCTGCCATTTAGAAAAAAATATGCTTACACGTTAATATCTAAATAAAAAAAAATAAAAAAAATTAGCTTCACGCTATATCCCGCACACAGCAGGGTAGGCAGAGGGAACCTAGAGTTAAGACACTCCGTTCCCCACTTTCTACCGAATTCTGGAGGCATTGCGTGTTGAGTGGCAGAATTCAACGCCGCGCTTAACCTCGACACCAGAGCGAAGAAATGGAAATATAAATTTAAGTAAATATTTCATATCCTCGAGTGGGGATCGAACCCACAACCAGTCGGTTTTGCAGTCACACCTCGTGCCGCTGCGCCACGACCGGCCTCAAATAATATCTAAATAATATATACAAATAAAAAATGGTGGGTTTAGTTTTTTTTTCGTTGCACTTTGTATCCCGCATATAGCAGCGTAGGCAGAGGGAAACTAATGTTATCACACTTCCATCCCCACGCACCCACCAATTTTTGAAATATTTCGTTTTGAGCAGCGGAACTGAACGCTTAGATTTTTTTTTGACCAGAGCAAGAGAAGTTCCCGGAGCGGAAATCGTACCCACAACCATAGCGTACAGTCAGACGAGCCACTGCGCCTCGACAGCTCCATATCAATAGATATTTTAAATACATTCACTCCGTCCTTTCGGAAAAAAATCAAAAAGTATCATAAAATAACATGAAATATATTTATATCAGTATATATTAGTGGTGTAAGTTTGTCCGCGTCGTGGCCTCACATTATGATCGATGGCGCGTACGCCCGCGACGGAATACATTATCTTGCTTTTTATTCTCTTGACAAAATTTTATTCAAGTTAAAAAACTGCATAATTTATTCGTGAAGACTAGACTTATAAACTGACAATATAATATAAGACAAGTATAGCGCAACTATACAGAGTGGAAGTGTCAGCACCACTTTAAATGAAACCATAGTTTTAACTACTACATAAAAGCCTGATACAATATTTTTTTTCCCAAAAATAAAAAAGTTATTTTTTCAAACAAAATAAATAATAAAATTGTTATTTTAAAATAAAACGCCATTTGTCAAGAACGACGCACGCACAGATAAATCTGTCATAGGGAAACCGCCACATACGCCTCATTCCAAAATCGAGTCGTAGGTATTGGCGGCAAAGTTTAAAGGTGTTTATCCTTTAGTTGTATTTTTGTAGTAATATGCGTAACTGCGTCACACAAAATACAGGTATGGATTAACATCGTGAAATGAAAAAAAATAACCTACGTCTAAACTGTGGAGTTATCTTGATTAATTTCTTTAGGTATGGGTTTGAAATATTTTACCCTATATGCTGTTTCCATAAAAGGAGCGCTCGTTCTTCCACTCTGTATACAATTATATAGAGCAAGTATTTGCTAACTAGTCTACATATACTAGTGGCTATAACGTCAACATTATACAGGGTGGAAGAGGCAATGCTCCTTTTACAGAAACGGCATATAGGGTAAATATTTCAAACCCATACCTAAAGAAATTAATCAAGATGCCTTAACAGTTTGGACGTAGGATTTTTTTTTCATTTCACGATTTTATCCATACCTGTATTTCGTGTGACACAATTACGTATAGATCCCAATAACGTAAACACTTACTACTACAAAAATTCTACTAAAGATTTAACAACTTTGAACTTTATCGCCAATACGTACGACTCGATTTCGGAATGAGGCGTTTGCGGCGTTGTTCCTTTGATAGGTTTATGTGTGCGTGCGTCATCTTTACAAATGGCGTTTTATTTTAAAACGACAATTTTATTTTTTATTTTGTTTGAAAAAATAACTTTTTCTTTTTTGGGAATTTATATTTTTCTGATTTATATTAGGCTTTTATAGAGTAGTTAAAACTGGGGTTTCATTTAAAGTGGTGCTTACACTTCCATCCTGTATATTCATTTAAAGTTTAGATTTTTTAGCTTGACGTTGTATCCCGCGTATAGCAAGGCAGAGGAAATTTAGTGTTAGGTCACTACATTTCCCACATTGTCCAATCCAAATTCCATGAGTATTATCCAATTTTCACTAACTTCTGCTAAATTTTGAAATATTGCATGTTGATTACCATATTGGCGCTTAATTCTGCCACTCAACACACTGTCTCGAACGGAGAATCTTAACACTAGGGGCCTAGTGCTAAGATTCTCCATCACCATTGCCTACAGATATAAATCGTAAAATCAAAATAAAATTAAAACATATATTTCTATCTTATTGTAGTATTAAATGGTTAAAACTAGAACAGTGAACACATAAACAGGAGTTAGTCAGTATTGTAAGTAACGCAGCGTCCGCCGACCGGCTGACATCCGGCGCGCGTCGCTCGCAGGTGCTACCGTTACTTTCCATTCGAGGCATTTGTTTTATCTCACACTAATATATGTATATAGTGTGATATGTATTCCTTTTAAGGCTATTTTATTGGATACCTCCAGCATATATTAATACTAGCGACCTACACAATTTTGTTGTTGTTATAGCCAAATTACACAATTTTTATAAATAATATACGCTATTTTCATAAGATTTCATGTAAATCTGTTTAGTAGATTCTGCGTAAAATTGCAACAAACATTCATCATAAGCTGCAGTTCATTTTAATTGTCTTACAGTTCCGCCGAGATTAAAGAGAATAATTTCAAAGAACTCACTTGAGAAAAAAACAAAGCAAAGCGCGGCGTTGAGTTCCATCACTCCACACGCAGTGCCTTTTGATTTCGATAGGAAGTGGGAAACGGTAGTGTTAACACTAGGTTCCCAAATACGCTACTATGTGCGGGATATAGCGTAAAATTGAAAAATAAATCTTATTGTGTCTAATCTAGCAGCAGCAATAAGTGTGTCAATAGAATCGTGAGCTTAAAGCTTTTACTTATTGTAGCATTCGTTTCTAGAATCAGCAGCTCCCAATATATTGCGCAATATATTATTGTGCATATTATATTGTCTTTGTAAAATTTTAAAATATAAATATTTTTCTTTCCTAAGTGTGGAATAACACTTTAAAAATATTAAAAAAAATGTATAAACATGCTCTTAACAAAAATATCTTTCTATAGTTCGTTTATATAGAGAAGGGATCTATCCAAATCAAAATATTAATATTTTTCAAATAAACTTTTTAAACGAAAATAATTAGATATAACAACTTTAAATAGATTATTAGTTGTAACTAATTCTTAATAACATTTATATAATAATAATATTATATTTTGTATATGTATGTGATGCTGTAAATGTAAGTTTTTTTTTAATTTCACGCTGTATTTCACGTATGTAGCAGTGTAGGCAGTGGGAAACTGGGAACCTAGTGTTAAGGCACTCCATTTCCATTAAGATACTACCGTCCCCCACTATCCGCCGAATTTTCGGCGCATTGCTTGTTAAGTGGCGGTATTCAACGCCGCGCTTTCAGAGCAAGGAAATGCCTTTACAAACCAATGAAAATCTGTTACTATAAATTTACTAAGAAAATGGCTCACATTATGATGATAAACTCTGAATCTGTCATTCAGAGTTCAAATTTCAATAAAAGTAATAGAAACAATAAGAATACCGAATAACTTGGCAAATAGTACCTTTCCAAACATATCCTTATTTAGATTGACAAATTCTTTTACTTGGGCAAATTTGAACAGAAGTTTCGTTAAAAAAATATTTCTAAATAATGATATATAATAATCTATCAAAGAAAAGGGCGTTAAGTTCCGCCACTCAAAACGCAATGCCTCCAGAATTCAGCGGCAAATGGGAAGTGTCTTAATGGGATACCTAGTGCCTTAACACTAGGTTCCCAATTTCCATTTGCCTGCCCTCCTATATGCGGGATACAGCGTGCAGCTTAAATATATAATCAATTAATTTCATACAACTGTTATAGTTATATCTAGACTGACATCAACACAAACGTGACTAATATCACTATTTATTTTTAAGTAGTGATATTTACATTCAGAAAATTCAAAACATTCTTAAAACAATGTAAATCGCTTCATTTATTCCGTTGAAGAGAACAATCAGAAAAACAGATAAACTAAATAGAAAAGCTTAAGAAATGAGCGCCCGCGGGACGATGACGTCACCACTCTCCTCACAGAAACTCCTACTAAGATATATTCGTTCTGTTTAAACCATTGTTTACGGACAATTCGATTTAAATTCTCAATTTACTTCAAGTTGATTGGTACAGACGGGTTGTTTAGTAACGAAAAAAAACTTCATATTTCTTACTACACTTACTCTTCTGTACTTTGTAAGTTAAAAGAATATTTTGTATTGATATAAAAATAATGTAAGCTGACAAATAAATCACTTAAAGCTTATATTAATCTGTGAATAGCCTTCTTAGCTTATATGCTTTTCGCATTTAAAAAAAAATCTAATCACCTTCACGCTGTATCCCGTACGCAGTACGCAGGGTAGGCAGAGGGAACAGAGTGCTAAGATACACCGTTTCCCACTTTTTGCCGAGTTCGCCGCGCTTTGCCTCGACACCAGAGCGAAGAAATTAAAATATTAAATATTTCGTTTCCTCGAGTGAGAATCAAACCCACAACCTGTCGCGTTTACAGTCACACGTTTGTGCCCCGGCGCCACGACTGGCTTTAATATTTTTTTGCTTTTAAATATATATAAAAAAATATTGAATAAAAAACAACAATTACAGTCTTTACAAATTATTGAATATAATAAAATTACAAACACTCAGCCAAATATCGTATTATATAAATAATTTGAAATGTATGTGCGGTGTTGAGTACTGCTACTCTAAAACGCAATGCCTCCATTACTCGTCCTTCCGTCCATATTTTCCTAATTTTTACACGTGCATTTTATTGCTGTTTTTATATATATTTTTTTAGCTTCGTGCCGAATACGAATTTGTTGAGTGGTGGAACTTAACGCCGCGCATTGCCTTGTTGCGAGTGCTGTCAAATAAAAATTACTAATAAATATGTTATGTTATGTTATGTTATGTTATGTTATGTTATGTTATGTTATGTTATGTTATGTTATGTTATGTTATGTTATGTTATGTTATGTTATGTTATGTTATGTTATGTTATGTTATGTTATGTTATGTTATGTTATGTTATGTTATGTTATGTTATGTTATGTTATGTTATGTTATGTTATGTTATGTTATGTTATGTTATGTTATGTTATGTTATGTTATGTTATGTTATGTTATG
>JAATLQ010007979.1:0-24286 GCA_013421005.1 Heliconius erato x Heliconius himera | reverse complement strand
TCATTAAAGAAAATGAATAAGAATTGATTGATTTTTCGAAATTTGAAATGATATTAAAGTATTTCTTTTAACTTGTTGTAATTGACCGGAATGGAATAAATTCATAGCGAGTCGTTCCCAAACGACGAGAATTAAGTATATTCATTTTAACAAATATGTTAGTATAAATGTGTTTACGATGAGACACGAAGCAAAATTCTTATAAAATAAAACTTTTAAATCGGTGTGAAATAATGGCTATTGGTTGGTGGAAATGATCACGGTGTAGCAATAGATACAAATAGAGACATACGTAAGGTAGGTAGGTAGGTACAGTAGCTGAAGTTATGAATCCTAAAAAAATGTTTGAAATATTTTTGATCTGGAAAAAAAAAACATATATATTATAAAGGGAAAATAATGATAATGGTAACTACAAAAAAATGCAATGTACAGCTGAATGAAGTGAATCGAATTCAAATTATTCTTTTTATTTTTATTTTAGTAGCAAAATTATAAAAAAAAAATGTCTAGTGAATCTATGATGTAAGTCTTACCATTGGCTCAGAAATATATTTAGATTTATTTTGGCTGCGGAGAGCCGACAAAATACTCAAGAAAACGGTATTTGAAGATAAAATTTACACTAAAAGTACAACAATCGTTACTTTCCAGTTTTAACATCGACATTCTTTAAGTCCATATATTAATATCGTTATAGTAATATAGGATACAAGCTTTGCCTAGTAATTGAAAAGTGGCTGTGGAATTTTATAATGCATACGAACATGGAAAATGATGGAAATTTAGTATAACTTATGCCTAAAGGAAAATTAAAAACATATTACTCTATTTATCAACTTGTTGTTATTTGTTTATTTTTGTATATTATTAATTTCTTGTTTATTACAAGTAGACTTTCAAATTATTAGATTACGCGTACAGCTGACATTTGTTAAGAAAAGTAGAATTAAATCTTAAAATAATCTGAATTAAAAAAAAAATAACCAAAAAAAAACCAATTGAATTTGACACGATTTTGCCCACCAACCTCCTTTTGTTGATTCAGAAGACGAATTTTCCGCAGATTTAGTGTATTGTTGATCGGGATGTTTCATATTAATTTTAGCTTGATATTTCCATGTTTTTTTTAGATAATTAGTCCTGAGAGACAGACAGACAGACGTACGTAAGGACAGGACTTAATGCATAAGCGATTGCAGATATTAAGCACTTATTATTTTTTACATGTGACTGGCAACGGCTGTACGTAAGAGTTGATGGTTAATCTTCGCGGCATATCATGGAAGAGACCTTTGTCCAGTAATGGACGAGGACAGGCTAATAGTCATGGTGGTGATGAGGATCATGGTTATGAGGACCATGGTGATGATATGGATCGTGGTGATGATGATGATCATGGTCATAATGGGGATCATGGTCATAATGAGGATTATAGTCATGATAAGGATCATTGTGATGATGAGGATCATTGTGATGATGAGGATCATTGTGATGATGAGGATCATTGTGATGATGAGGATCATTGTGATGATGAGGATCATTGTGATGATGAGGATCTTGGTGAGGATGGAGATTATGGTGGTGAAGATGGCAGTCATTATGGTTGTGATAATGTGGTTTGAATATGAGAGTAATGAGGCGAGCGGTGTCACGTTCTGTTTATTTTGACTGATCATGGCTACACAAATTGTGTGTTGAATATTTTTTTCAAATAAGCTGCTTTTATATGTAAGATTTGTACAATGTATAAAGTAAACATGTGTCATTAATTATTGGCTGTGGTTGAATTGAAAATAACTTTGATAATATATGTGGGTCTTTAATAGGAAATAGAATAATTCTATACGGTCTTGCTGGTGCTATTTGGCAGTGCTTTTTATATGTTAAGCTTATAGAGTATATTAAAGTTAATGAATGACACAAAGTGTGACTGTAAAGCCGACTAGTTGTGGGTTCGATCCCCACTCGAGGAGATGAAATATTTACTTAAATTTATATTTCCATTTCTTCGCTCTGGTGTTGGTCGAAGCTAAGCGCGGCGTTGAGTTCTGCCACTCGACAAGCAATGCCTCTAGAATTCGGCAGAAACTGGGGAACGGAGTGTCTTGAACACTAGGTTCTCTCTGCCTACCCTGCAGTGTGTGGGATACAGCGTGAAACCGATTTATTTATTTTAAGTTGATGAATCTGCTTAGTTTACGAATTGAAATGTCATTAATAATAACATGCTCTTTTAATGTGCTAGAGTAAGTGTTCGATATTAGATAGGAATCTTCCACGTAGCGTTGTTAGTGTTGTTTAGCCAAATTCTTGTGAAAAAAATAATATGTAATAATTAAATTATAACATGAATGTATATGGCTATGAATGTATACTGATGGCTCATTGTGTTAACGAGAATTATTGAATTGAATAAATCTACATAATTATATATTATCTAATATACATAATTATATAATTGTTGTATAAATCCAAAATCAAAAGAAACTAAAAATGTATAAATACAAAAAAAATGCTTGCAATGTAAAATATAATTTATAAATATTTTGTATAATCAATTTAATTGCGTAACGAATTCACTGTAGTTAACATTTACTTTATTTAATTTTAGTTAAGGAATAACAGGATTCTTTTACAAACATCACATGAGTCTAGTTGTATGTAATAATTATATTGATTTAAAGAAAATTACGAATTAGGAAAATGTATTTCAAATTGTATAATTTACATATTATGACATGTGAATATATCTAATTTAATTGTTTTTGTAAATATCCTCACTTGTGCTAAAAATATAATTGTTATGTAACTGTTGGCACAAAACTAAAGCTATTTAAATTAGGACATTTAAAAATTGTGAACTATTCTTAAATCGCGAAGGGACTCACGATTAGCAGGATGGCCGAGCTGTTAGCATAAGTTACTTATAATGTAGTAATAGGTGTCACTGTAATTACGAGTACGTCATTTGATATTGTTTCCATTATCGATTGTATTAAGTGGCGGTAGTGTGCTGCGTCTTTTCCGGTGGATTTCCAATATAAGCGCAAACGACACGGCACTCGTGTTCATTACGTTCTAAGATATTGTCAAGACAACTTGTCATTACAATTCATATTTCAATATTGTGACTACGAGAGTATATGTGTATATAACAAGTGTAAATAAATTTATTGTAAAAGCTGGATTTTGTGTCTGATTTGTTGGTTCGCCTAACACATATAATTATGTGCTATTTGCACTTGGTTTGATAAAAGATTTTTATCTCTTTCTTCTACTTAGTTATTTGAAACATTGAGTATATATAGCGTAAAAATATGTATAATGTAGTCTTTATCTACACAGCACGAGGAACTACACAGTTTCGCGAACGTATGATTTCTTTATACATACACAAAGAAATGAACCTTCCAATAAGCATGAATAGAAATAATACGAAGAGATGAGTTCCCACTTCCTAGTCACGCACTCTGTCTCTTTGAGGTTTGCAATACGCCTAATGAATTTTCTTTTTCAGGACAATTGTATTTGTATCTTATTAATATTTTGTACTGACTTTACGGTTCAACATTTTTGTTTGTTGATATTTTTCTTATAATTCATTGTCAGTTTAAATTTTATTTGTCTTATAAAAAAACACAAATTCATCTATCTGAGATTCATTTCTATATCATTTCTATATGTATTGATTGATATATATTTTGGTTTCATAAAAATAGAAATAACTATTAATAAGTTATAAAGAGAGAGAAACAAAATTCCATCTCAAGAGGAAAGAGAAACATTAATAGTGTAAATGAAAACAAATGTTAAATATTTACTGTATTCTCATATTATCATATGAAGCAGCAGTAAATATGGAACATATTGCTTTCATATCACGTATAAAATTCGAAACAAAAGTATTTGTGTGTTTTGTATGTCATTGAAAGAACGATGTGGGGTTTTGTAACTTCAGTTCTCACTAATTTGAATATATTGTATTTTTTGTATGATTGTCATATGAGGTTTTGTAATGTATTTTGATTAGTAAAAGCAGTTTTTATATTATTTAACAAGTGTTACAGGTAAGTACTCAGATCAATGAAGTTTTTAGGAATCTTAAAATTTAAATATAGAAATATAATATTAAAAGAAGTGACGTAAGTTTGTCTATAAAGAAGGAAAAAAGTAGATGGAGAATTGTTAATGGCGATATGACATTTTAGTATAAATATTGTTTGAAATTAAAATAAACTGTTGTTTTCTTTAGATGTGGCTTGACTTTTATTCCTCCTAATCCCATACACAATGTATAAATCAAATATAAGAGTAAAAGAAAAAGAAATTAATGTTTATATTTAATAAATAAGTTGATTAAAAAGTGCATAAAAAGCCAAAAAACAGAGATATTCAAATCGACGACGGAGGTGCAAGAGGTTTGCACCACAGCACGGCGACTGCACAAGTATCTCATTTCACTGCGACAGCGGTTTTTTTTTGCCAAGTGACAACCAACCGATTGATATAAATAAAATATTACAAAAATAACCAAAATTTTCAAATATTTCCATAGTATCTTGATTCATTAGCCAGTATCATCTCAGTAGTAAATAATTTATTTTTTGATCGTTAAATTATTTACCCTTGGTTCACTAAAGTTATTACAGTAAGTCAGACATGAGAAGAACCGGCGCAAGAAACTCAGTGAGACTGTTTTACATAAAGTATCAACAACACCCAGGATTATTCACTCAAAATAGCTTGTTGTTTCAGTGATAGCTTCATGTTTTAGCATAGTGAATTATGATAGGTACTTCTATTAATTATATAATTTAAAAAAATTAACATGAAATAACTTCGTGGGTTCAATTTGAATTTATTTAATTATTTAGTATATGTAAAGATTTTTATTTTTCGCTTTGTTGTACATGAAATTATGTTAAAAATACATTTTACTACATGGGGGCAAAAGATTTTGCTAAAATATTACTGAAAAATATACATTACTACTATGTAAGATAAATAAATAAATTAGCTCGACACCAGAGCGAAGAAATGGAAATATAAATTTAAGTAAATATTTCATCTCCTCGAGTGGATATTGAGCCCATAACCAGTCGATTTTACAGTCACACTTTATGATAAAAGTTATAGGTGACCAGAGGGAGAATGAAGTCAAAAAATAAAACTCTTTATTTTTTATTTCACGCTTTAGCCTCCATTAGCCTGCAGCTTCGCCTATTTATTTAAATGGAGATCGCTATAGATGTATAAGACACGTGATACGTTTTAATTGCCTGAGGTGCAGTAGGATATGAAACGTGAACATTAACGTGTTTTAATACCCGAATAAAAAAAAATAAGCATTTCAAAAATATTTTTTTAAATTTAAACTAGTAGTTCTTGACATTAGCGCTTTAATATCTAGTACGCTTCCCGTCAGTTGAAACATTGCAAGTAGTGTAAATAAAAATAATTCATTGCCCCGAGTGACGGTCAAATCGAACCCATAACCATCGCGTTAACAGTCTTACGCCCAATATTATAAATCTATCTCCTACGTCAATCGTCATATATCTATCCAATCTCCAAATTGGAGATTATTAATATTGGGCGTTAATATATATCGCAGAAAAAAAACCAAAATTTAAAAATATATAGTTGGAAACCAATATTTCGCAAAGAAATAATACGATACGAAATAAATGAAAAGACGAAGGTCCGTACTGTCTCTACTTTAAGACGACAGTTTAATAATTTCTTTTATCAAAGTAGGCAAATAATAACTTGAAGTCTTAATTATAAGTTCGTTCAATAATGTTTGAAGCGTATAATTTATTAATTTTTATAAAAATATTTGAATTGCTTTCTTTTACATTGTCGAGGAAGAAAATTTATGAATCATTTATTATATTAAGTTTTAATTAATTTAGGAAAATTTTGCTTTAATTAATTTCTTTTTAACTAGAAAATTCATAAAATTAAACGTTAAACAGCAACCATTACGATAAAACTTAAATAACGATGGACAAATAATTATGATTCAAATATAAAGGCAAAGTTTTAAGTAGATTATAAATTAAAGAAATTATAATTAAGTTATATTTTTTATATCTCGTATGACTATGAACTAAACTGGCATTTTTTTGATAATTTTACTTTTCTAGTCGCTTTATATATATATATATAACTAACGACCTTAAACTTATTTTTATTTTATAGCCAAAACTTTTACAAGAATTGTGTATATTATGTTATTTGTTCAGAAGTTTTTACGTGAAAGCGAAACAGAATGAATGAAGAATGACTGAAGAAGAATGGATGTTCCATTCTCTCAAATTTTCACATATCAATATCTCATCACATATTTTATTTCTAATATTAGTAGGATAGAATTATCTAATTTATATTGAAAATATAAATTTAAATGAAAAAATCTTCGCTCTGGTGTAGAAGCGAAGTGCATTGAGCTTCGCGGCGTTGAGAGTGTCTGAACACTAGGTTCTTTCTGCCTAATCTGCTAAGTGTAGGTGAAAATTATTATTATTATTTTTTATCACGCTGTATCCCGCACACAGCAGGGTAGGCAGAGGAAACCTAGCGTTAAGACACTCCGTTCCCTTCCTGCCGAGTTCTGGAGGCTTCGCATGTTGAGTGGCAGAACTTAACACCGCGCTTAACCTCGACACCAGAGCGAAGAAATGGAAATATAAATTTAAGTAAATATTTCATCTCCTCGAGTGGGGATTGAACCCAGAACTTTATAAAAAGCTTTTAAAAAAAACATTTTATAAAAAGTTAAAAATAAATAAATCAAATTATTTGATTTATTTATTTTTAACTTTTTATAAAATACAAAACTGAAACATGAATATCTGATTGACTTGATTCCACGAAAATTGCTTTAATATCGCGCCGTATCATAAATGTATTACGAGTAAAAGATAAGAAATAATATTTAATGTATTTTTTAAAATCTGATTTACTTTATCCTTTATTTTATATTTACCTATATACATAGATTTATAACTATCTTTTATTTATATGTACGCATCAGCCGAACATCAACCGAACACTTGCGGGCGTTATCCCTTAGTCATTTTGATCCCTTAGTCATTTAGTAAAAGTCTTCCTTTACTAAATGACTAAGGGATAATGCCCGCAAGTGTTTCCTTAGAGAGTGCAAGAAAGCTATAAAAGGGGATTTCTAAAAACTCCTACGGGAAAATGAAAAAACAAGATTTTACGATTTATATAGTGTTCCACTCAAATATAGTAGCTAGTTTTTATAGCTCTCCTCTTTTTTTATACATCCGCTACTAATTATACAAAAACCATATAAAAATAAACGTGATTATTATTATTTCCTGATGTGTCTACTTCCTTTGTAATATATGGTTAAAATATGGGAAACATTCTCAAAGTTTTTCAATAAGCTTGACCGTGGATTCTCACAAAATGTTATTACTGTAGCTTTTCGTTTATAATCTTATATCACATTTGAAAATGTTGGGCCCATTTGTGTCTTTTGATGACCATTTTGAGGTAACTTCATTTTTTTTTATTTGACTAAAATTGAATGAAAGAATGATAGTAGATAGATAAAGTAAATATATTACTTTTAGTACTTCCTAATATCATAGGCATAGAGTGTAAACCTGCTAAATCTGGTTTTTGTTTTTTTCGCTATGCACACTTTTATACCATTTGAAAGTGAAAAAAAACCTTATTTTATTTTCCCTAGTAGAGAAAACCAATCAATTTTCGAAATTGTAAAAATATTCTGTTAATACATATAATTTTTGTTTTTGCTTAATAGGCTGTAAGCAGGTTTAGGCTCTAAGCCGAAGACATATTATTTTCACTATTAGTTAGAGTTCACACAGACCTTTAAGATGATATACCATATAGGTACTTCCTTAATATGGTAATCTTAACGTACGTATGGAGGTTCTATTCCCATTATAGGAATGTTGTTAGTTTCACAGAGGGAACCTAGTGTTAAGACACTACATTTCCCATTATTATCACTTATTATAGAAATATTTATTTATAAATATCTGCTATATGCTAAGTTTAGCTACCCAACAAGTGGATACTAAAATTTCAGCTGATGCATACATTTAATTTAAATAAAAAATAAGAGAACTTGTACGAGTATACACATCCGTTTATTTTTATGTTGATATTGTTAAAATCATATTTATCACTTTCCATATATTTCCTTTACATTAATAGTCGCCTTTTATCCCTAATGTTACGATTTCTATAGAATTGAAATTGCTAACTCTGAAATTACATAATCATTTTTTAATATCTTATCTTTAATATCTTATCTTATCAGTCTCTTACGTCATTTCTTTCATCTGTATTTAATTTTTAGATATGATATCGGAGAGAGAAAGATTAAGATTACTTCAAACATTAAAATTAAATTTTTACATGTATGTAGATAAGTGTATTGTGCTTATTACCGGTATAGTACGGTATATAGTATAACATACAAATTACGTTCCTTTCGTATGAAAAATCTAGTAAATTTGAAATTCATGAATAAAATAATCACTGTTCAATCAGAAACCTAACGTAGCAATCCTCTATGAATATTATGTAAATTGTGAAATTTAATCGAATTCGAGGTCAAATATTAAAACCAAAGATATCGTATTATCAATTTATTTGCCTTTTTTTGGTTTAACGTTCCTCTTGCATACATGTTAACTTGTCTGTACAGCTACTTATCCCGGTTCCCTGGTAACCTGGTTGTTTGGGTACCTAGTAATTATATTTTTAATATATATTTAAAATCAATTTTTAGATAACAAACTAAAATCATGAAATATATAAAATCAGTTGCTGCAGCAACCGTGAATGCTGGTAGTGCACATAAAAGTGTAACTCTTAGAAAAGTATATAAAATGAATTTTAATAAAGTGGAGAATGGTAAATTTTGATAATAAGTTCTCACTGTCTTCCCTGCTTAATAAGGGAAGCAATGTGAAGCTGCCTCACCTGCCACTGCCACCCTTGAATCAATATTTAAATCTAGATTAGGTGCTAGATTCAATAAATCAAAAAAATAAATCACACTGTTTCCCGCGCACAGCCGGGTAGGTAGAGGGAACCTAGTGTTAAGACACTCCGTTCCCCACTTTCCTCCGAATTCTGGCCGGTCGTGGTGCAGAGGCACAAAGTGCTAGATTCATAGAAAAAATATATCTATAGTATACATATTCGCTTTACAGGTATAATTTAAAACCAATTTCATTTATCTTTGCACGGTCTATGTAACTGTGTCAATACAAAATGCCAATATTTATTCATGAAAATAGTATTTTTTATATGAATATATTTACTGTTTCGATAATATTTTGTGCTCTAATAATTTCAGTTTTTTTGTACAGACCATACAGGTATTGATTATATATAATATATAACCTACCACTTACATATGAAGCCATAGCACAGATTAAAAAACATCATTTCTTAGCTCTGACATACCAAATCACGGTGTTGAGCTGCACCACGAAAAAAATGGATGTAGGGGAATTGAGCTCAAGATGACATACTTTTTCTTTCAAGACAAATATTTGAAATAAATGAAGTCATGTGAGATCAGGACATTGCGTATATTATCATATATATCATAATCAACGAAAGTATTGTAGTTTCAAAACAATCAAAGCAACATAAAATTAAAAAACAATCATAAATCGCACTTAGGTCGACCGGTGTAAGACGACATACCTATAGGGTAAGATGACATAGACGTCATAACCTGCGATCCACTGACTTTTTTGTTCTCACGTGACTTTCCTGTAGAAGTAGACTTTAGCAATGGCGAAAATTCATTAAGTACGCTCTTCTCTTCTGGCTTCTTAATCGATCCTATTTATAAGTGTAAGATGACATACTATGCCATCTTATACTCACGTTTTGTATGTCATCTTACCCAATAGATACGTGAATTTAATTGTAACAGTTGTGACAAAAGTTTATGGGTAAGAATGCGCTTTTAGCGTTAGTTGTGTCATATAATAAGCCTATTTTACATTAAAAATTACTTCAAGTAGAAAATCCTTATCTTACGTGTATTTTCACCACCAAACAAAAGCGAAAGAAAAATTTTCTGCTATTCAAAATAACGAAAACATGAACTACTCGCCAATCTGCGTTTACCTTCCGTCATAATGAATTTGAATACTAGCGATATCTAAAGACACTGTCTAAAACGTCATAAGATCGCACTTAGCGCAAATATTTAAATCAATATTGGCAGTGTGTCATCTTATCTTCGTATGCCATCTTAAGCACAATTCCCCTATCTGGGTGGAGAGTAGAAAATGAAATGTCTTGTTCTTGACACTAGATTTTTTGTGTATCCTAATGTTTTGGTAAAAAAGGGGAAAATTGTCTTCAGTAAATTGTAAAAGAACGTAAGTAACAAAGCTTAGACAAAAACAATGTTGTTTAACTATTTAAGCATTATTTTTGAGCTTTCATTAATATGAAATATATTCTTTCGACTGAAATAATTCTGTCAAAGAAAAACTAATTTTATAACATTTAATGTTGAAAATATTTTACCAGTTTTAATAAATTATTCGAAATGAGGGATTTCTAGAAAACGATGACAATTAGTCTAGTAATTCGAATATTTGTTGCAAATTGCTTGTATAAGCTTTTAATCTAGTGTCTCGCTATATTTCGCTTATAGCAGGGTAGATAGAGTGAACTCAGAATTAAGAGCGTTCAAACGTTTTTTACTTTCCGGTGTGTTTGTAATTTAAAGCAAATTGGACTTTCTACAAAAAAGTGACAAAGATGTTTTTACACGAAGTATAAGTATATATTGATATCAATTTATTCGAAAAATTAATAAAACATTAAAACTCTAACAGTAAATAACTATTCATTACTTGATGAATAGCAGACATTTAATATAAATGTTATTGCAAACTACCATTGTAGCAATTTACATTTATTTCATATAGCTCTTATCTAGACAATCGTTTAGATGATACCTTTATAAAATAAATTTTTATTATAATGTTGCCAGCTTTTAGGTTGATATATTAAAAGCTTTGTAAATAGTAGGGGACATTTTAGAAATAATTTTAAATAAAATTAATCTCATTACGTAATATAATATAGCAAACATTTAAATAAAAAATTACGAATGGTATAAGTTCGTGGAGATGTGTGTGAATTTAGCAGATGGTTGACGACCATATAAAAATAAAAAGGAGTATGTTTTGCATGTAACTGGGATTTATAGGAGGAAATCCTCCAGAAATGCGGTTCCATAGTTATGGCCATTTTTTACAATAGTACCATGATTTCATCTAAAAAAAAATATATTTAATGTAAACTATTTTATAACTCTTTTATTTATCTTAAATTACTAACAGAATTATAATCTAGAACATTATAAAATAATAATAATTCAATTCGTACCAGCAGTTCTTAGAATTAGCATGTTCAACCAAATTCTTCAGTTTTATAATATAAGTATAGATACATTTTATCGTTCACTTTTTAAATATACAGACTTGTATCACATTACACCCATAGCTACAGCAAGGTATGAAGATGACGTTGTAAAAAGATCAATCCGAAGCGCGATGGGCACAAAGGACGAGAAGTATTGTCAAGTACGATTTAAAAATGGCCGTGAAGGACCGGAACAAAGAGTCATGTCCTTCACCATAGCCATGCTGCCCTTATCCTAATATAGCGTAAAAATATGTATAATGCAGTCTTTATCAATAGAACGAGAAACTACACAGTTTCGCGAACTTATAATTTCTTTACACATACACAAAGAAATGAACCTTCCAATAAGCATAAAAAAAAAATAAGACGAAGAGATGAGTTCCCACTTCCTAGTCACGCACTCTGTCTCTTTGATGTTTGCAATATGCCTAATGCATTTTCTTTTTCAGGACAATTGTATTTGTATCTTATTAATATTTTGTACTGACTTTACGGTTCAACATTTTTGTTTGTTGATATTTTTCTTATAATTCATTGTCAGCTTAAATTTTATTTATATTATAAAAAACACAAATTCATCTATATGAGATTCATTTCTATATCATTTCTATATGTATTGATTGGTATATATTTTTGTTACATAAAGATAGAAATAACCATTAATCAGTTAAAAAGAGAGAGAGAGAGAGAAACAAAATTCCATATCAAGAGGAAAGAGAAACATTAATAGTGTAAATGAAAACAAATGTTAAATATTTACTGTATTCTCATATTATCATATGAAGCAGCAGTAAATATGGAACATATTGCTTTCATATCACGTATAAAATTCGAAACAAAAGTATTAGTGTTTGTTTTGTATGTCATTGAAAGAATCATGTGGGGTTTTGTAACTTCAGTTCTTACTTATTTGAATATATTGTATTTTTTGTATGATTGTCATATGAGGTTTTGTAATGTATTTTGATTAGGAAAAGCAGTTTATATATTATTTGACAAATGTAATTAAGTTCTCAGATCAATGAAGTGTTATGAATCTTAAAATTTAAATATAGAAATATAATATTACCTAACAGAAGTGACGTAAGTTTGTCTATAAAACAGGAAATAAGGAGACGGACAATTGTTAATGGTGATATGACGTTTTAGTATAAATATTGCTTGAAATTTAAATAAACTGTTATGTTTTCTTTAGATGCGGCTTGACTTTTATTCCTCCTAATCCCATATACCATGTATAAATCAATTTATGTCTATATTTTATTAATAAGTTGATTAAAAAGTGCATAGAAAGCCAAAAGACAGAGATATTCAAATTCTTATATAAAATATTGAGAGATGCGTAATTGTTTGGGCAAAATATCTTTTCTAAATAATAGATACGCTTACTTAAGGCTGAATCCTAAGTTGTCTCTAGATTCTTGCAAAAGTTGGAGAAACGTGAGATATAACGTCTGTACGTGTTTCAATACGTAATAAAGTAACAATTCCTAGTTATTTTCTTTTCGCAAAATAATTTATTGATGATGTTTTCAGTCACATACAAAATCAGATAATAATATTATAGAAATAATTAAATAAATTTAAAAAATATATGAAAAGAGGGTTGTTGATTCTATTCACACTCAATGCAAATCGTATCGACAACCTCCATCGTTGATTTTTGTATACTATTAGCTAATATTACATATTTGTTATTTTTATTTCCATGCTCTGCTGAGATAGGACAAGTGTGTCAACACGGCGCCATGACGACAGAGGTGCGAGAGGCTCTCACAGCACGGCGATGGCACAAGAACCTCAATTCACTAGGACAGCGGTTTTTTTGCCAAGTGACAACCGACCGATTGATATAAATAAAATATTATAAAAATGACCAAAATTTTCGAATATTACCATAGTATCTTGATTCATTAGCCAGTATCACCTCAGTAGTAAATTATTTTTTTTTTTGATAATCATCGTCAAATAATTTACCCTTGGTTCACTAAAGTTATTGCAGTAAGTCAGACATGAGAAGAACCGGCGCAAGAAACTCAGTGAGACTATTTTACATAAAGTATCATCAACACCCAGGATTATTCACTCAAAATAGCTTGTTGTTTCAGTAATAACTTCATATTTTAGCATAGTGAATTATGATAGGTATATTAATTATATAATTTAACAAAATTAACATGAAATAACTAATTTATAATTCAATTTCAAGTTGTTTCGTTTTAAACTATTATATAATTTTATTATTATGATATAAACTTCATTTGTGATAACTTTGTAAATCTTGTAATTAGTTTAAAAATTGTTAAATCTAATTCTTCTAATATTAAATTTAAATGTTTTAAATAAACATATGATAATTTATCTCAATGACTAAAAAAAATATTCTAAATATGATTATAAAGTTTAATTATGAGACCAGTTGTGGCGCAGCGGCAGTAAGTGTGACTGTGAAATCGACTGGTTGTCGGTTCGATCCCCACTCGAGGAGATGAAATATTTACTTAAATTTATGTTTCCATTTCTTCGCTCTGGTGTCGAGGCTAAGTGCGGCGTTGAGTCTTGCAACGCGCAATGGCTCCAGAATTCGGCAGAAAATGGGGAACGGACTGTCTTAACACTAGGTTCCCTCTGCTTAATAAAAATTATTTAATTTGAATATATTATATAATTTGAATAAAAAAAACGGGCTTCCACCGAATCCCATGATCAGAACCTAACCAAACTCTTATCAAACTAATCTTGAAGTGTATCCTTTCCTATAAAAAAGAATCATCGAAATCGGTTGCCATGATATTGAGTTATTCATCCATTTGTCGCGTACATACTTAGCGTAAATTTAAGACTTAGGTGATTTTGTCATGGATAACAACGTCAGAAATGGACCAAATTAAAATGGGACCACACGGGAAGCACCAGCTTTCTAAAGCCTTTCAAGCTTTTAAACAAAGAATCATCAAAATCCGTTCACCCAGTCAAAAAATTTGAAGTAACAAACAAAAAAATACAGCCGAATTACCTTACACTTAATAACCTTACACTTAGGAAGTCACTTAAAAACACAGACCACCAACGATCCCGGTCATATCCATTACCAGCCAGTCTAATCTTGAAATCAACTATCTATGAAACGTGCCTAAGGAACAGCAATCAAACAATATAGTAATGTCTAAAATGAAACTATTTTAAACGGATTAAACGCGTATATTTGGGGTTATACATTTTTGGAAACCCGGCGTTTACCTTGCAGTAGTCAGATCGAATACTTTGCAGTAGTCCGTGGTCACGGGTACTGTGGTCGTGGTCACGTAGGTAGGTAGGAAGAGAATATAAATTAATATACACTTTTATTTTCACTTTTTCAATTTAAGTATAATTATTAAATTTTAAGATTTTGGTAAACACCGTTGTAAAATCATTCTACATATATGAGAATTAAATAAATACACGAAACTCAAAGTTTTCCTATTTATTTCTTTTTCTATTCTTCGAAATTTGGCTAGATACTTTTTGGTGGAGTAACTTAAAATAAATCTCGTTAACATTCATTTTCACATCATGTTTATATAAAGAATATTTATTTAAAATAAAGGTTATATTATTCTATGGCATAATCATTTCAGTAAATCGTTCCACATGCTATACTGAACTTTCATATAAGAAAATTCTTATTCATAACTGTCTAGACTAGTATTCTTATTATTTTAAACGTAACAATAATAATATTTCAATTTTATATAAAATTTCCTTATATGAATGAATAAATATTTATTTTGCTTAAGATTTAAGCTTAATATAAGTAATCTTGTTTAGCGATACCTCTATATATTACATTTATTGTTGATTAAGGTAAATAATTGTTATTTTACCCCACTTAGAGAGTGATTAGCATAAAGCCTTAATCACGGCGATAAACTTATTTATATGAACCGTAAGTTGTTATTTAAAATTATGGGATTTTACGTAAGTTGTTAATAGTGGTAGTGGTATGCGTGTTTTTTTTTTTATTTTGACACATTTTCCGCCTTTTTTGGGGGACCAGAGTTAAACTTGATAGGCAAATACTTATACTTCTTCTTCTCCTCTATCTATTGAGTTTTAGAGGCCAATGGATCAGCGGGGCTGTAAGCGCGACAGTTGAGAGTTTCATTTTCGCTTGAGGGAATAAGATACAATGCGAAGTTATTTTTTTTTTTTAATTTTAATAATTTTTTTTTTAATTTGTTTGTTTTGTATTGAAATACGGTAATATACATTTCGAGAGTTTTTACTTTGGAATATATCATGTACTCGTATTCAAGAGGTTTAGTCCACACTAAATGTGACAAAAGAAAATACAAATATATACTGTAACTTCTATTGAAACACAACTCACCGATGTATAGAGCAGTAAGTTTAGAAATTCCAAACTTATTTAAATATTTCTTTTATTTTACATTTTTATTTTAGGTTAGTGTAAACAATAATTAAATTATAATAATTTCTAAAATCAAATAAATGCAACAAATTGTAGAAATTTCTATTATTTTAAATCATTTAACAATATTCCGCATCTACTTTAAATCAAAAGCGTCAAAGGGGCGGTTATAACAAAAACTTATGCCGAGAAGTTATTACTCGAGTACAATTATTAAAGGGAAGCCCCGAAAAGTAAAAGCCGTATGATTTAAACTTTTCACTAATAAACATATAGACTTCATCGTAGCTCATGCTTTTTAAAAGACTAAAGCTCGGTTTCCACCGCGAAAGAGAAATGAGCGGGTAATGCTTGGGAGAAACGGACTATTTTCCACTGAAGAAGAGTTTTGTATTTTCAAATTACTTCGCCCCACTCCCTCGAACTGAGCAGTTCATTTTAACACTTTCAGCTCGGTCGATCCTTTCTGCTCGACTATTTATTAGTCGACATAAGTATGGAGTTTACTCTTGCGAGTTCAATGTAGTAAATGGATATCTTAATGGAAAAGCTCGCGGTGGAAATTGGGTTTTATTTATTTAAGAGATTATGATGGTTGTTAAGGTCATCGTCGTATCTATCTTTATTTCTTAAAATAATTCCATATACTTAAACAAACAAATAATTCACAAATTTAAGCGGGCGAAGCCGCGAGTTGGTCGCTGGTATTATATATAGATATATATTTAATGTTTATCTGAGTACTCATACTACGAATAATAATATCCATCAAATTTCTTATAAAACTTTCGGAATTCCTTCCTCTTGTACCTATTACACAATCCATTTACATAATGAGCGGTTGTAAAATAAATCTGGTGAAATATTTATAATTTTTTGTAAAAAAGTTAAGAGCAATTGAAAATAACTTTTTAATTAATTTTTTTTGATTTTGTTAATAAGTTTGAAGTCGTCGTGGTGCAGTAGCACCAACGTGCGACTATTGTGGGTTCAATTCCCATTTGGGGCAATGAATTATTCAATATTTTTATTTTCCGCGTTATGGTAACTAGGTAAAGCGCAGCGTTAAGCTCCGCAATGATTCGATGAGCAGAGGTGACGCTGTAAAGATCATACCAGGTTAACAGCAGTATAGCCCATTCGAAAAAAAATTAAAATAATATAGGAAATGTATTGTAAATTACATCCAAATCTCAAAATGTTTACTTTGGAAGAGTATTTTTTAATGTGTAACTTAATCACTTATCAACCACATGTATTTATTGACGTTTTTTGGATGAAATATGTTTTGTTGTAGAAAATAAATAAAAATAGGCTGGGCCTTACAGTTATAATTTTCTGCCAATTAAGAAAAATAGAGTGTCAAATGAACTAGTAGAAATGCTTCAACTAACTAGAGATTATATATAAAATCCTTCTTCTCATATATTTTTTTCTTTGAATATAAACATTTTTTCAATTAGTGGCGAATGAATGCAGTAATTTTTATCTCGTGTCAATAAAAACGTTCTCTGCCTGCAACGTAATGGTAAATATAAATATTTATTGTAAGAAATGATCAGCTTTCAAGGTTTTCTTCATAAGGGAATTTTATAGATTAAATAAAAAAAATTTTTAGATTGTACATACTTACGGATACATTTTTTGTTTTTTTTGTTGGTCATCATTGTTTATTTCAAAAATAATTATTATTGCCAAAAATGCTTAAAGAACGGAACGAAAAGGAATGTAATGTGTTCCATTAAATTATACGATCTTAATTTTCGTTTCAAAACCTTATGTAATAGCATTTAACAACAGAAGTTTCAGAAATAGCAATTCTGCTTATAGAAAGGGTTCTCTTAATCCTTTTAGGATATTCCAAGCCTCATATACATATACAAAGTATGGAATTATGACTTCAGTCAGCTTTAAAATAACTAACTTATGACTTATATATGAATGTAAATTTATATATGACTAGTCGACTGGACCTAAATGTGACCTTGTGTAGCATTTATGTATGTACATATACAAACGAAACAAACGAAACACGAGCTGGAGGCATTTTGTATTAAGTGGCGAAACTGAACTCGCCACCACCAACCAGAGCAAGGAAATGAAAGTATTAAATCAGCTTCACGCTGTATCCCGCACACAGCAGGGTAGGCAGAGGGAACCTAGTGGATGAAAGTAATGTAATAATAAATATTTCATTTCCTCGAGTGTGAATAGAACCCACAATCTGTCACGCTTACAGTCGAACGCTTTTGGTAATATTCAATTGTTATTATTAATTTGAAACAGTTATTAATAATAGAAACTGATAGGAGGATAGAAAACATAATCCGATGGGGACCGTATTATGTTTTCATTTCAGAATTCATCTAAAATTATTTCCGCTATGCGAAATCGCGTAAGATCGACATTTCAAGCTATTTGACCTACAATACAAAGCCATTTTTTACTGTAAAAAAACGATTTTATTAGTTTTACTTGGCTAGGATATCCTGTAATGTATTCTTTATTAATAATAAAAAAATAAAGTATAAATTAGATCAGTTTCATGCTGTATCCCGCACACAGCAGGATAGGCAGAGGAAAGCTAGTGTTAAGACACATCCACATAGATTCCACACTTTCCGCCGAATTCTGGAGGCATTGCGTGTTGAGTGGCAGAACTCAACGCCGCCCTTTGCCTCGACACCAGAGCGAAGAAATGAAAATATAAATATAAGTTAATATTTTATCTCCTCGAGCGGGGATCGAACCCACAACCAGTCGATTTTATAGTCATAGTAATATATTTTTTTAAAAGTATATTAATTATTTATACTGATGTCATCTTCGTGGAAAAAAGGACAATGGCTCACTGTCAACGCGACGTAAGTGGGTTCGATACCCACACAATTATTTTAATTTATTTCGTTATTGTAGACAAGGTGCGGCCTTAAGATACGCCACTCAACACGTAACATGTCATTTTCGGGTTAATTTGTTAATAAGTTTCCCGCATTAATAAGGTTCCCGCTTTAATAAGCCTGTTAAATGCGGCAAACTGCGTGAAGTTGAAAAAATAACTTTACAATACATATTTTACATTATTTATTTTTAATTTCACTCACATTAAAATGATAGAGGAAAAATCTTTTTTATATTAAAGTGTGTAAATTTTATATTAAAAACATGTCAAGCGTTTATCCAAACAAAGATAATTCACTAAGTCACGTAGCATCCATAATTTATTCGAAGCAATTCGCTTATTTGCAAGAACAGAAATATTTAAAAGGAAATATTCATTTTGAAAATGTGAACCGTCTTTATAATTGGCGGTGAAACATTTTAATTACAAGGTCTTTGATTAAATAACTGTCTTATGACGTTTTCATAACGCTTTCACTCGAAAGGAACTCAACACTCGCATACTTATTTTTCAAAATATTATTAAAATATCAAAATTACTTATATCAAAATTGTATCGCTATTTAATATATTTTTTACTAATAATAATGAACATTTTTAAGTTTTTGTTTTGTTTCAGATAAACAAACATGCACAAAGCATGGCAAAAATGATTTATAATGGTAAGAAAAGTAAGGGGAGACCTAGGTTGACCATCAAAAACACAGTATGAAAAATACTGGAGGTAAGTCACGTAAAAAGCATGAGGAACTCCCGGATGGCATGTATGAAGAGGTTGATGACAGTGGACGAGGCGAAAGAGGTATGCAGAGATCGTAACGTTTGGCGCTTCGTTCTCTCTGACTACCCCGCAAGGGATACAGCGTGAAGCTAAGTTAAGTTATGTAGAAGGTATTAAAAAATTGTCTGTCACTTCTAGTCGTCAATCAGAACAAGACCATATTTTGTTACTCATAAAGATTAGTGTAAAGTTTTTTATTTTTTTATTTTTGCTTTTCCAGATCTTTGTCTTTTTGCGAGTACATAGTAAAATGTAGTCGAATGCAAGTTGAAGACCTGTATTTTTTGGCATTTTTAAATATTATATACCCACAAATTTCGCTTTCAGTAACATTTGACGTTGATATGATCTAGTCTGAAAATTTACTTTTTAATTGTAATTGTAGTTAAAACTTATAAATAAATAAAATTATTTCTACAAAAAAGAAAAATAATGTATTGTTATCATGTACATACAAGAATTCCTGATTCTAATTGCGACCCTTAGTTCCGAGTCCCACCCAAATGATAACTTTTACTACTATTTCATTGCAAAGTTCTAATTAAATTTGTTTGTAGATTCATCCCAGCTAAAGCTTTTATATGTTTAGAAGAGATTTGGTTGCGAAATGTAACTAATATCTAATGCCTATACTAATTTATTATACTAGAAACGAATTAAATTAGTCAATAAATTATTGAGCATTAACCACATGTTTATTATTGTTATAGAATTATACACCTGACAATCTCAGATACTTATTTAAATAAGAATAATATAATTGGTTCTTTAAGATTTACAAATTCTATTGTCTTCATTATTACTGGTAGAGTTCATAAATGTTGCATGAAGCTAATTTTGTACCACCTATGTTTGTAACCTGAAGGTAATGGATGTAGAATAACTCGCTGCAAAATTCGAACTAAGATTTTTTTGTCAAAATTTTTACTACTCATATATTTTTGACTGGCTTCATATAATTTAAATACTATTATGTATTACTTCTGATTATTTTTCCCGACTGCTAAGGAAGGGTTATGTTTTTCGCGCGTATCTTGTATGTATGTAATATTCTGAGGCCAGTCGTGGCGCAGCGGCACGAGGTGTGACTGCAAAACCGACTGGTTGTGGGTTCGATCCCCACTCGAGGAAATGAAATATTTACTTAAATTTATATTTCCATTTCTTCGCTCTGGTGTCGAGGTTAAGCGCGGCGTTGAGTTCTGCCACTCAACACGCAATGCCTCCAAAATTCGGCAGAAAGTGGGGAACGGAGTGTCTTAACACTAGGTTCCCTCTGCCTACCCTGCTGTGTGCGGGATACAGCGTGAAGCTAATTTAATTTTTTTTTTTATGTAATATTCTTTATTACCTCATATCTCCACAACCTCTGAACGGATTTACACAATTGAGGTATCGTTAGATTTGAATTAGCAGCCCCAGTGTTCTTAGATAGGACGACGTTAAAAAAAACAATCATACCAGCTGTGGGATCCCATTGGACTTAGTAAAAAAAAAATATTCGTTTCGAATACCACACTATGGGTATCAAATTCAAGAGCTTCATACGAGGATTTCAAAAAGGTATATCATGATTATCATTACTTTAATAAATCCTAACAAAAAAGTAAAAAATAAAAAAATATTTCTAAAAACAAAAACCCCGACTGCATAAAACTTAAAAGAAAATAAACAAGCCCAATAGCTTATTAGGATTAACAGTCGGGACCTATAAGTGATTCTTTAATCAATAAAATCTTTACCAGGAACTCTGTATAATTGAAAGAGGTCCCGACTGCTAATCCTAATAAACTATTGGGCTTCTTTATTTTCTTTTTAGTTTTATGCAGTCGGGGTTTTTGTTTTTACAAATATTTTTTTATTACATTCTATGACATAGCTTACTTTGATTTTACTCTGTGATATGAGCGAAAATATTCTAAGAAGTATTAACGATGTGACAAAATTGGTTTATAGTGGCACGTAATTTGTACCTGAGATCAAGTATAACGTTGGTATCTTGTTACCTTTTGAGGAAAAAAAATCAAGCCTGTACATAGAAAACAGTGCATGTAGATTTTTAAGGATCATAAAAAAAAAACATCAACAGATTGTTATACAAAAAAAAACACAATAGTTACTTTCTTGCTGTAATACCTAGGAGATTACATGAAAGGTATTAGGTAGGTTGTAGTGGGTTCGATTCCCACTCGAGAAAATATTTCTTTTTCCTCGTTCACTCGGCACGCAATACCTCAGACCTAAAATTTGGCGGAGAGGGGGAACAAAAGTATCTTAACACTAGGTTCTTAAGTTAACTCTGCCTACCATGCTGTGTGCCAGATATAGGTGAAACTAAAAAAAAAAGAAATTGTAGAGAGGGAATCCGTATACCTTAAGACGTTGTACCTAGGAACAGTGATACATTTTCTTTAAATTTAGCCCTTAGTGCCACAAACGAACCTCGCGGTCTTTTAGCATATTTCCTTACTGTCCCGTCACTGTCCCAAAGTACAAGACATAATTGTGTTGACAAAATCACTAAATCAGTTTTATTTTTTTTATACCCAAAAAGATATTTTTAAGTAGTTCTATATGTAACAGTGTATTAATATCAATATGAGGATGTGATATATGAAAAATCAATAATTCAAGTTTATTCAAACAGAAGTTGTGTGAGATTGAAGAAAAGTGTCTTAAGGTACAAGGATAAGAAGGGTGCTGTGTGCAGAACACAGCGTGAAGCTAATTCAATTTAATTTAATTTCTAAATATTGTAAAAGTAAGTGATTAGTTTGTTTTTACATATCCTAATAGATGTGTAGACTGTCATAAAAATAGATAAAACAATGATATACTATACTCATGTAAGAATTATTTATATACTTATTTAAAAAAAATAAATTAAATAAGCTTCACGCTGTTTCCCGTACATTTCAGGGTAGGCAGAGGGAACCTAGTGCTAAAACACTCCGTCCCCCACTGTCCGTTGAATTCTGGATAAATTGCGTGTTGCGTGATGGAACTCAACGCCGCGCTTGCCTCGACACCAGAGCGAAGAAATTAAAATATAAAGATAAATGAATATTTCAGATTTAAATTATTATCACTGTCCTAATGATATTAATTGCGGCGTTGGGTTAAGCTAAAGTATATTAATATATAGTTATAGTACGATTAAAATTATTAGAGCAGACTTTGAACCCACAACCATCCTATAGAAAGTACCTATTTAGTACCAATTAAACCACAACGGCAACAAAAGAAAATTTTGTCCTGAAATAACATTATGTTAAACTCTTGTCAAAGTATATCTTAAAAACGTTCATTTAGAACGTTTTGGTATTTTAATTATCTCACTTTATTTTTAAAATGAAGCTAAAATGCAATGTCAGAAATTTTCTCTTTGATGCTTTCATAATACATTTTCTTAATATGGATACACAAAAAGATCTTTGCGAATAATCTCGTATATTATTAAATATGTTTTTTTAGTTTCACACTGTATTCCGCATATATGTAGATGTAGGCAGAGGAAACCAGGAAACCTAGGGTTAAGAGACCCCGTTCCCTAATAGGACACTTCTTCGGACAGTTCCTCTCTTTCTGCATAAGGATTTTAAAGCAATTAGAGTATTCTTTTTTTTTTTTAGCTTCACGCTGTATCCCGCACACAGCAGGGTAGGCAGAGGGAACCTAGTGTTAAGACACTCCGTTCCCCACTTTCTGCCGAATTCTGGAGGCATTGCGTGTTGAGTGGCAGAGCTCAACGCCGCGCTTATCCTCGACACCAGAGCGAAGAAATGGAAATTATAAATTTAAGTAAATATTTCATCTCCTCGAGTGGGGATCGAACCCACAAACAGTCGGTTTTGCAGTCACACCTCGTGCCGCTGCGCCACGACCGGCCTCCTAGAGTATTCTTAGGTATAATAAAATAATAATTATTATAATAAATAACTCTGTCAAAACACGGTGGCACAATTGAGACACAGTAAGAGTTCGGATTATGTACTATTCGGAGAAATTAAATATATTTTAAAAGTTTAGATCATTTTTATCGTCAAAAAAAATCTACACAAATTTTTTTTTTTTTTTTTTATTTATTACTATCAAATATCCATACAAATATAATTTTACAATAATAAGGCACTACAAAAAACCACGAAGGTTTGTCTCGAGTACCATAATTCGTCTAAATTATAAATTTAAATAATATTTCTTTAATAGTTGATTTAAACTCCCCTCAGTAATTTTACTTTTTATTTTAGTGTCCAAATTATTTATTAAGTAAGGAACCATGTATGCCCTGGTGCGCTGTCCGTATTTGTTGTTAGCTGATAAAGAAACTAATTTATTTTGTGTCATATTGCGTGTTGCAATTTTATGAGAAATTTTAGTTTGAAACTTCGAGTCAAAATAATTTTCTTTTAATATAGTAAATTTAATTTTATCATAAAAGGGAATAACTTGGCAGTATTTAAAGAGAAAGTTTTCATCAGTAGTCTCTTGCAGTTTGATTTTTAAAGGGACAATGTTTTTTAATATTCTAACTTGTAACCGATGTATGTTACTCAAGTATGTTTTGTCAGTTCTGCCATAACTACTAAGTCCATATGAAATAATTGAATCAGCTAATGAATTATAAAGCATTATCTTAGTCTTATACGTTAAATTATTTTTTATAATGAAAATATTTGCCAAAAATGATCTTAGTTTATCACATACAT
>JAATLQ010007965.1:653-18685 GCA_013421005.1 Heliconius erato x Heliconius himera | reverse complement strand
ATAAATACTATTAGAGAACGAATCTAAAATATTTACTTACATATAGGTATTCGATTAAAATGTTTACTTTGTTATTTTTTTGGACAAAAGAAAAGAAATAACATACAGATTAAATATTTTCACGGGATGCTGCGCCCGTGTTCGGCATTCCCGCCATTATGAGATTTCCCGCCAGTTTCCCGTCGTATTGCGTATGCTGCAGACGTTATCGTCCGCGACGCAAACTTGCTCCTAATACGACATTCTATTAAAACAGTGATTTATATTTATTATTTAAATAATAACTATAGTTATTTAAATATGGCGTTACCAATGTTTAAATAAATAATATTTAAATTTACGCGTAAACGTGACAGTTAATTTTGAAATAAATGTGATTTTTTTTGTGTGGTTTTTTTTTAGTGCATTATATTGTTTTGTCAATTCAGTTTTCTGTTTTTCTTTTATTTATTTTATTTATATTTTATAATCTGTGTTTATAATATTCGTGGCGTTTTTTAAGTGTTTCTATTCTGTCCGTGATCTAAGAATGAGTAAGTATATTATTAAAGTCTTTGAGTTTATGCATTTAATATAAAAAGCTGTTTACAACACAGTGCAAGCTTTGATGAGCAGTTTTTATAGCGGATGTTGAATAATATGTGATTTTTTTTAAAGAAACTGTATGTTTATTGTATTTTATTATCTAAAGAAAATGTATCGTAATTAAGTATTTAAATTGTAATGTAATTTAAATAAAGAATATTTTGAATTTGTATTTACATACAATAATAAAAATCAGAAACTATTAAAGACAATATCCATGTGACATGAAAAAGAATTAAAAATAAGTAATAATTCTTTTAAATATATACAAAAATTACATAAATAAAAACATTTTTTTTATACTTCAGAAATTCATTGTAATCGCATTTACTAAAACTTTTGCGGTAAAATTAGAAATCAGGTAGAGTAGATTGCATTTTATTTTTATAACTAAATGAAACTATTTATACAAAAGTAATTAATAAAAAAGAAAAAAATAATAGAAAAAAAACTAGCAAACAAAGCATGTTTGTCGTGAAAATAAATATTACAAAGTTGAAAACATATATTTTTAAGTATATTGCATATTGTTTTTATAAAATGAAACTATAAAAGTGAGTGATAAGGAAAAAATAATAGTAAAAAAAAATTAGAAAACACGCTTTCGTGAAAAAATTAACTAAAAAGTG
This sequence comes from Heliconius erato x Heliconius himera, assembly GCA_013421005.1. Lineage (NCBI taxonomy): Eukaryota > Metazoa > Arthropoda > Insecta > Lepidoptera > Nymphalidae > Heliconius > Heliconius erato x Heliconius himera. Next base: position 17,471 of record JAATLQ010007965.1, on the reverse strand, counting down.
AAAAACATATATTTTTAATTTGAATTAACAATATATACATCATTAAAAAAATATTATTGTAAATTAATTTAAATTGACACTTGTTTACAATTTACAAATTTAAATAAATTGAAATTAAAAATAGTGTATTCTAAAAAAAATATATTTGTAATCATGTAATCATGGGGTGTTTTTTAACTATAATAATCTATTGTCACCATGCATACACGTATATGGCACCCACGATCGTGTCGTTTACAGTCAGACTTTAAGCCGCTGCGCCATTACGGTCTAAAAACGGACCCTTAACGGTTTTACGACGTAAGCAAATATTATTTGAATATTCCATTCGAAAAGTCTTAAGGTTGTTTGTTCGTGTGAGATGAAATAGGAACTAAAATATATTATGCAAAGCCGTTAAGCCCTTACTATATCGTTTCGAAGATCTTATCGGGAAAGTTCACTTTACTCTTGATGTTGTTATATTTGAGTAATATTTTAATGATTAAACTAATAATGTGAGAATCTTTACTTATCTTTTTTTAGTTTAACAGCTTCACTCTGTATCCCGCACATCCCGCACACAGCAGGGTAGGCAGAGGGAACCTAGTGTTAAGACACTCTGTTCACCACTTTCCGCCGAATTCTGGAGGCATTGCCTGTTGAGTGGCAGAACTCCTAGTTTTTTGTTTTACACTGTTGCTTTTTGTCGCCCGCAAAAAAAATCTGACAAATTAACAAACATTTATTTTTATCCTATTTTAAATAAAGTCTTTTATACTTGTATAAAAAATATTTGTTTAAGTTTTTTATGAGGAAAATTAGATTTAAAAATACGAATGTTAACAGTAACATAAGCCTTGATAAAAAAAAATATGCATTTGCATTAAAGTACGGTGCTCTTTTAAAATACATTTGATAGTAGTATTAAAAGGCACTCTAAAATATTTCAAACAAATTAGTGAATAAAGGTTTTTAGTCATAAATTATTGAAATTAAGTTAAAAAAATTGAACGTGGCAATTTTTACACCCACATATTTTCGATATCTATAAGGCTATGTTCTCATTTGATGATATAATGCATCGTCTAATGAGACGATGAAGAGAAAATGATGATTAAAACTAGATGACTAGGCCATCGTGGCTCATTGCGATAGCGTTTGACGTTAAGCGCGGTGGTTGTCGGTTTGATCTCCACTCTAGTGGAAGTGCATTTAATTCTTTTCATTTGAAGAATTTAGTGAAAAAAATACTTAGGGAGTAAAAGAAATATCGTTATTATAAATGAAAATCTATATAAGTTTAATTTCAAGTTTAAATTATTTTTATTATAAAGTGTGTTCTTTAATAAAGAATCTACAAAATATTATTAAGTACTTATATATACAAACATTATAAGTATTCTAAAGTGCATATATACTGTGTTCATATATATGTCTATTTATTTAACAGGATTCGCACTGAGATCCAGTCAAGTCAATCTGACGTCACCCATATTCGTGTAAAACCAAGTTGTAAGAGTATATTTACTTTGTTTTTCTTTTCTCTTTTTTATTAGTTTTTCGCTGTATCCCGTAATGTTAAGATCTCATTAAGATACTTTCGATCGTTTTCGCGTATTAAGTGGCGGAACTCAACGCTGACCCACCTAAATATTTTTTAAGCGTCTTAAAAAATATATAGGTAGGACGTATGTCTTATTTTATTTACAAACACTAGACAACTAGTAGTTCTTGTAGTAGAACTAATTATCTAGTGAAGATAAATACTAGTTGTATAGTGACGTGGAGATTAAATAACCTGGCTTTATTTCAGCTTCACGTAGTATCCCGCACACAGCAGGGTAGGCAGTGGAAACGTAGTAGTAAAACACTCCCGTCCCCCATTGTCTGCGGATTTCTAGACGCATTGCGTGTTAAGTGGCGGAGCTAAACGTCGCGCCTGGACACCAGATCGAAGAAATGGAAATATAAATTAGATAAACATTTCATTTCATCGTCTGGGGATCGAACCCACGACCAGTTGCGTTTACAGTCACACCTTGTGCCCCTGCGCCATGACTGGCCTCGATATAACCTGGCTATGTAGGAAAATTCGTATAGCTGAATTTTCTTCATATTACAAGATGCGTGGTCTAAAACATTATTGTACATTTTATATATTACATACGATTATGTAGATTTACATATAAATGTAATATAATAGATACCATCAAATCGCATACCGTTTTAACTTTGCCAATAGATGATTATCAGTAATACCCGTTGATAGATTGTTTTATAAGGCCTGTTTTCACTGAATGCTTATATCAATATGTCTGTGTTTATATTGGCTATTTGTATTTTTGGCAGCATCTTAAGCTGAGATTCTGAAGTGACTTAATTTTACACTATATCCAGGGTAGGCAGAGAGTAAAGACACTCCGTTCTCCACGCATCGCCCAATTTTTGAGATATTGTGTGGCAATTCCATGCGTTGTTTTAGGTACCAGAGCGAGTAAATTTTAAACAATTCGTTGCCTTGATTGGAAATCGAACCCACAACCGTCGCGTTAACAGTCAGATGCTGTGTCTCGAATTTAAATTTCGTATTATTCATAGAAATAATTATTAAAAGCCTTATATATTTTTTAGGTATCTTGTGCATAATTATATATATCTACATTAGTTTTATTTTCTATTATAGAGGTCACGGCTTCAATATAATTACGTTACCTTACAGGAAAATTCCTTATATTTTTAGGTACAAATAAGGTAATGTATCGTACTAACAATGAATATATATAAAATATACTAATAGTTAAAAAATTGGTTTTATCTTTTGGTTTTCATATTGTGATATAAATAGGTTAATTTAATTATTTTGGTTCATCATGTATGCAAAATATTGTAACTAAATATTTAAATTTTTGGTTCTTTTAATGTGCGGTGTTGAAATCCGTAAGCACTCAACACGTTGTGTTTTGAAAATTGAGTGGAAAATAAGGAATAAAATGTCTTACACAATGAGTTCCCTCTGTCACTCCTGTTATGCGAGAAAAGTGAAAAATTTTGTTTTAAGTCCATAATTATAATTTTATATTTTTAATGATATCAATATAGTTATAAAAATTAAATCGTATTTTTTTTATTAGAATAGACGTTGCAATGTTTATATTGTAATATTAATATTACTTCTTCAAAATATGATTTATTATTGTTTGTATTATATATAGCAGTCTTGCTTGTGATATAGGACAATATTTTTGTTGGTTTTCCCCACCCACTCACTACTTAATTTTCGAGATATTGCGTGTTAAGTTGCGAAACTCAACGCTGCTCTTTCTCATGTTATCAGAGCGAGGAAAAGAAAATAATTCATTTCGATTTCGAATCTACTATCATCGCATTTACATTCAGACGCTGTATCGCTGCACCATGAGAGCCTCTTTTGTATTTTATAAAACAAAAATATGGGAAACGCGTAAAGATAAAAAATATCTAAAACTTATCATGCATGCATGTTATCACTACATTGACATATAAAATGCATTATTATTGACTGTATAATGACGCAGCAGGACAGCAATGATTATAATTTGAGCTCGATTGTTACGAAGGAATCATATGAAAAAGTGCGGCGTTTAGTTCTGCCACAAAATGGTTGAAAATAGAATATAGGGAGTTTTAAGAGCAAATTTTTGTTGCCAGTCGTGGCGTAGGCGCACACAGTGTGACTGTAAAATCGACTGCTTTTGGGTTCGGTCCTCACTCGACAAAATGAAATATTTATTTATATTTTTATTTCTTTGCTCTGGTGTTGAGGCAAAGCGTGGTGTTGAGTTCCGCCATTCAACACGCAATACCTCCAGAACTCGGCGGAAATTGGAGAACGGAGTGTCTTAACACTAGGCTCTTTCGGCCCACTCTGCTACATGTGGGATACAGCGTAGAGCTGTTATTTCAGATCATTTAAAAAAGTTTCATACGGGTTACAATGTGAAATCAGCTTAATAATATGCTAGTGAGCTTTCCCGATAGCCACGATTCAATTATTTGATTTGCGAACTATCGTGGACCTTCATAAATATTCTATAGTGTGATAATATTACGAACTGGAAGCTCTAAACGCTGGATGAGGAAGTCGCCACACTTGATGATGTTGAAAAGCAAGTACGAGTATGATGTATAAGTTATTATACATCACATTAATATTATCGAGGCCAGTCGTGGCGCAGGGGCACAAAGTGTGACTGGTTGTGGGTTCGATCCCCACTTGAGGATATGAAATATTTACTTAAATTTATATTTTCATTTCTTCGCTCTGGTATCGAGGACAAACGCGGCGTTGAGTTCTGCCACACAACATGCAATGCCTCCAGAATTCGGCTGAAAGTGGGGAACGGCGTGTCTTAACACTAGGTTCCCTCTGCCTACCCTGCAGTGTACGGGATACAGCGCGAAGCTGAAAAAAAAACATTAATATTATAAATGTTAATGTAAGTTTGTATACACTTTCACGCCAAAACTACTGAATTGATTGTCATGAAACAGTTGTTACTTGTACATATTATATACAGTTTTTAACCGACTTCGGTAAGAAAAGGAGGTTATCAATTCGACTGTATTTTTAATTATGCTTGTTACCTCAGAACTTCCGACTGGTTGAATTGATTTTGATGATTTTTTTTATTTGAAAGCTTGTACTTCCCGTGTGGTCCCAAAAGCTAATGCTACAACAACCTTACTACAATATCGAATAACTAAGCCTGTTTGTTTTACTTGGCACCGATTTAAAAATTATAAAATCTTTTTTTAATGATTACTGTTTAACAAAATCAAAGTACGTTTCACTTTTTGTTAAATTATATTTTACTTTTTAGTTCGTTGTTGGAAGTCGGTTTTTTTTTGTTAGAAATTTATTTATAGAAGTATTAGAATGGACTTAGAATATCTTTTATTAAAATTATTCTTTGGTTGAAAAATAAGCTTAAACGAGCGAAACCGCGTTTGAGTCTCTAGTATATGTATAGTTTTCTATAAACATGCAGCTTTCATTATTACATTTGATAAGAAAATTGGATACTGTAATTGAATACTGCTTTATGCGGTATAAAGACTATTAATCTTTGGAACTTGGAAGGAACGTATATTTTTAAACAATGTATATTTTTTTTAAGGTGTTATTCCACATTTATGAAAGGAGGCGCGGGTTCGAGTCCAGCTACGTTAAAATTTTTAAATGTTTTCTAAATAAGTAGGAACGTATATGTTTTGACATCATTTATTCGAAGTAATAACTAATTTAAAATAAAAAATATAAAATATCCATACAAATAATAAAATACAACGTGATTCTTTATGTTCGCTAAATTACAAATCTAACTAATCTAAACAAGATTACTATCATTAATCATTAATCATTGAATGAGAAACAACTATTAATTCACCAAAGACCTCCATACATTTAGACCATCGCGGCGTGTGACTGTAAACGCAATGTTTGTGGGTTCGATATCCATTCAAGGAAATAATTTATTTTCACTTCCCTTTTCTGTCTCCTCTTTCTTCCCACTCAATACCTACTGTCTTTAATTTGGGCGAAATGTGGAGAACGGAGTGTCTTGACACTAAGTTCTTCCTTACCTTGCTATATGCGGGATAAAGCGTGAAGCATGAAAAATTACTAGAGCTATATCTAGTAGAATACACATGCCACATCGATGATATTTTATGTTTAATTCATGGTTTACATTAAATTCGACCGTTTTCCATTTACATGTGGTTTCACGCTGACTGGTGTATGTCTGTCAGTTGAAAACATTATACAATTTTCACTATCATTTAAAATGTCATTCATCTTGATATTTCTGCATATATTTATTATTTGATGAAAAAAAGTAATAATTTGCATTGCTTTATTTCTTTGGTCTTGATGTACTAGTAATTGTAGTTAAATTAAATTAATTTGAAAAAGCTTATGTATATAAAAAAAATAGAAAGTAAACAAGCGCAACACGCTGTTCTATGATAGCGTTTTTCAGAAATCGCTATGGTAGTTGGTTCGATTCTCGCTCTTCTAAATAACTATATAATAATTAATTATTTTCATTTCCTCACTCTGGTGTCAGTATTGAGTAACAACAAGTATCAGCTAAAGTGTCGGTGAAAGTGGAGGAAGTAGTACCATAACATTAGGTTCTTTTGTTAATTCTGTTTTGCGGGAAAAAGCGTTAAGCTGCCGTAAACGCTACAGGTTGTGGGTTCCATTCCCACTCGAGAAAATTAAATATTTAATATTTTTATTTTTTCGCTCTGGTGTCGATGTAAAGAGCGGCATTGAGTTCCGCCACTCAACACGCAATGTCTCCACACTTTGGCGGAAAGTTGGAAGCGCAGTGTCTTAACACTAGGCTCCCTCCACTTACTCTGCCTACATGCGGGATACAGCGTGAAGCTGAGAGCAGAATTTTAAACAACATGTTATTCCATATTAAATAAAAAAACTAATAATCCGTAAATATTCTGAATTCTTGTATGCAAAAAACTGTTTTCTTGTTAGTGTTAGTTTGTTTTGTATTTTGTTGCAAACTGCAACTGTACAAACATATATAAAGAATATAAGGTGAAACTTTTTGCTCAACACCCTTATATTTTTGAAAGTTTTGAAGAAATAATATATTTTTGTAATTTATTTAATTTATTTCGTAAATTTCTAGTTATTCAATACTAACGGTCTTTCGCTAAGTTTTTATTTTTACTTATTCTGGGCATGTTTATGATTAAAAAATCGATCAAGTCCGAGTCTGATAAGGGCGCGGACGATTCTTTACCAATTTTATGATAATAGGTCAACGGAAAATACAAATTATAAAAGTTTACAAACTTATATTTGCGGGCGTATTTACGTATTTTAAATGAAATGAATGATGAATATAAATTTGTTCTCACTTGTTGTCAAATTTCATGATTTCAAGCGATTATGGATTTAATATTATTTATAAAGGAGCACAAATTTACAATAAATTACTTCAAAATATAAAATATATCTAAAACTCTTTAATAATTTTAAAACGAAATTAAAGGAATATCTTATAAAAATAAAATAGAATCCGATCCTATATTGTATAGTTTTCAAATGTGGGTTTAGCTAATATTACAAAATTATTTCAGTATACCCACTTTTTAACTTACATATGTGTATACTGTTTATTGAATATTTGATATTGTTTTCTTTATGTTTTTACTATGTTTGCTGATTCCAACGCTCACATTTATTAATATGTACCTATTATAGATAAGTAACTCTGTATTTCTCTTTCAGTGAAATGTAATTTCTTTTGAGAAATAAATAAATTCTTTAACCACGATATTTCATATTTATTTCAGTTTGATATATCCTTGCAAAGAAAAATTTTGATACGCGGATAAACAGACAGATGGATCACAAAGTAATTCTGTTAGTCTAAAACAAAATAAATAATAATATTATACTAATATTTATTATTCGAGTTTATTCATTTTCATAAATTAAGAACATATAGTTTTACTATGAAATAATCAATTTTTTTCTATATTACAATATATTTGTTTGTATTCATGTCAATAGATTAAAGTCTTGATCAGTTAGAGATTTGTAGAGGGACTCCCTAAACAAACTCAAAGTTACTGATAGACAACAGCGAAGTTTTGGACATGAATTAAAAGTTTTTGACATTCACAAAGTTTTGATTTATTTCCAATATTATATGACTTTGCCAGTGTTGTGACGTAATAGAGTTGTAATTTTACATTTTATACTTTAATTGTAGTTATAAATCTCGTCTAGTTTCCTCATAATTATGTCAGTTAATACTTATTTTAATTTATGTTGTTTTACAAAAATACTTGTAAAGGATATATAAAAATTTTACCTAGCGGGATGTGAACCCGTGGTTCTTGGAACCCGTGCAAGCGCTCTAACCACCAAGCCTTATTAAGCTACGAGTACAACTTATTTATGTCGTTTGTATCATATTCCGTAGATATTTAAAATTTTCCGATAACCTTTTTTAGAAGCGAAAATATTTGCTAAGAATTATCATTTGGCATAATAAATTATGCATTGCAATCTCGTAAAACAAAACTAAAAATGGTATTTGGGTGTATTACTCGTTTGGATATACTACCTGTGTTTTTTTAGATTCCTTTTGTGGATTAGTACATCGAAAAGTGATGTGAGAAATATCTAAAAAACAGTGTTATTTGAAAATATACTATCAATACACAGATAAACACATAGATACATCCCTAAAATCTGTAACATTTGCTTTGTATAGCTAATTCAATTTGTTCCTCTCTACTTGAAAATCGTCCTTTAGTGAAGATGAAAACTTTAAGGTCCTAACTAAGGTATGTGAATGACACATGAAATGAAATGTTCAGTAAGTATAAAGAAAATATAGTGTCAACAAAAATATTCGTATTCTTAGATAGAATATTATTTTTTTAATTTCTCGCTATGTCCTGCACACAACAGGATAGGCGGAAAATCCTAGTAACATAGTGCTAAGACACTCTGTTCCCATCAAAATACTTCTGTTCCCCACCGCTGAATTCTAGAGGCGTTGATCGTTGAGTGACGAAATGAAAATATTAAATATTTTATTCCCCTGAGTGGATATCAAACTTCTATAATTTCATTATTCGAAATTCCATAATTCGAATTAAAATACGATTTTATTTGCTATCTCTACAAGTTTTGCTTATTTCGAATAGGCAATTCATTTTATAAGAAATATCTGATCAGACTTGGGGTTTCAAAGTATCTTTTCAGCTGAATATGTTCTTTTCATTGTATGGAGATTACGTTTAGTTTGTAGAACTATAAAAGCTACAGTGGTTTCAATATAAGCGAATGTAAGCATTTTTTTCCCTTGGATTTTTTTAAATTCACATATTGAATATTTGAATCGATCATTGAAATACAGAAGGCATTCACTATATGTTTTATAAATATATATATGTATATTGTATATACCGATGGGATAGGTATGTAATTAGAAGCTTTTATTTAACATGCCGTCAAAGTGTGTTGGTGTATGTGAAATCGCGCAAGCTCAATTTGACCCACTTCTCAATATCCAATTAATTAGAAAATTAAATTACAATTTCAGTTCTGATAACAATTAAATTACATATAATTAATCAGCTTCACGCTGTATCCCGCACACAGCAGAGTAGGCAGAGGGACCTAGTGTTAAGACACTCCGTTCCCCACTTTCCGTCGAGTTCTCAAGGCATTGCGTGTTGAGTGGTGGAACTCAACGCCATGCTCTGCCTGGACACCAGAGCGAAGAAGTGAAAATATAAATGTAAATAAATATATTTTATTTCCTCGAGTGGGGATCGAACCCACAACCAATCGATTTTACAGTCATAGTTTGTGCCCCTGCGCCACGATTGGCCCCAATACAACATAAATAAATAAATAAATAAATTAGGCGGATTACATGTTTTTGCACAACCCAACTCATATGGGTGTCAAATCAAAGGGATCGGCTTGTAAAACACAATGAGAAAAAATATTTAGAAGGCTTTTTTAAGAGGTTTTTAATTAATATTTTATTTTTAATTCTAAACATACTGTTGTAGTATAGATTGTAGGATCGTTTTTTGCTTGAAGAATAGTATAAACTGTTTAAATAGTGTCAAGACCAGTCGAACCTTCCTGTTTTTTATAAGATATTTCAGTGTAAATGTATATGAGTGTGGTTTTTAAAAAAAATCTTATAAAATATTAGAATAGATAACATTAAGAGCCAAGGAATAAAAAATAAAAGAAAATCTTTCTTTACAGAAAATTTAAGTAACATTTATAATACTGGTTTACCTTGATAAGAATTTCCTGTACAATATAGAGTTTAAAAAAAGCTACTATTTAAAAAAAAGTCATAAAATTTTATCCTTTGACTTAAAATTAATTTTAGCACTTTTATATTTAAAAAGGATTAAAGGGATATTTTTTTATGAAAATTCACATATTTTTTGTAAGTCGTAGAGGTTGGGTTCTGTTTGATGTTAATGTGATTACTTCACGTAGAACGTATGTATAACAACGTTCTATCTACATATTTTGAATGTAAATTGCTTGTACACCCATGTACACCTAAAAATAAACGTGTAATTTTTTTTAGCTTCATGCTGTATCCCGCACAGAGCAGGGTAACCTAGGGAACCTAGTGAAAATACATTCTGTCCCCATTAAAATACAAATGTTCCTCCCTTTCCACAGAATTCTGGAGGCATTGCCTCCAGAAACTTGCTGATGTATCAAAGCGAGGAAAAAAAAAAAAATTTTTTTATTCCCTCGAGTGGGAATCGAATCCACATACTGTGACATTTAAAGTAGCACACTTGTGCAGGCCCCTGCACAAGTGTGCTACTTTAAATGTCACAAGGGTGCCCCTGGCACAGGGGTGCCAGGCCTGGTCTCAGTTACTAAAGATATTTTTTTTATAATATACAAATATATAAAACTAGAGGGCGCGCGCGGCTTCGCCCGCTTATTAGGAGTGAATTCTAAAAAAAGAGTCTGAGTTTAAATTTTTATAAAAATCGGTGGCAATTTAAAGATTTTTCCATATTAACTTTCAATCCCTTATTTGAACCCTTAGGGGGTGAATTCTTAAAAACCATGATACACGTGTTCAATGAAATATTTTTAAGAGTCTGAATTCCAAAGTTTATAAAAATCGATACAGATTAAAAAAAAATTCCATACAAACTTTCAACCCCTATTTCATCCCTTTAGGGTTATTATATTATTATAGTCCTCAAAATTCCAGTTCAAATCCAGTCCTGGGATCATGGGGTACAAGAAAACATCGAGAATATTGAAAATTTATACGTGAATATTCCTTAGTCTTAAAAATTATAGCTTAATTTAATTTATAATATATAGTGGTATAAAGCGGTTTTGCTTTATAATAAATGCAACATGATAATCTTAGAAACTACTAGTGTAAATTGAGAAATTATTTTTTATATCGGATTCATTTTCGATGAAGCCTACATATTTAGTGAGAATGACAGTCGTAACAACTTTGTTTTTTTTAGTTTTACGTTTGTATCCCGGCCATAGCAATGTAGGCAGAGGGAACATGGGAACTTAATGTTAAGACACTCTGATTCCCACTTGCCGGCGAATTCTGAAGACATTACGTGTTGAGTAGCGGAACAAAGCTCAATGCTGCGCTTCACCTCGTTATCAGAGTAAAGAAATGAAAATAATAAATATTTCATTCCACCGAATAGGAGTCGAACTCACAACCGTCGCTTTTACAGTCGGTTGTGCTCCTGCGCCACACTGGTTTTTTATACATTATGCGGTGGTATATTACACAATTATAATGCTGAAATTTAATATGAACTCCGAAACAAAGCCGCAAGTTTTCATTAGTACGCCTTAAGCTGTGAATAAATACCGTCACCCCGAAAAGCGAAGAACTTAAGACATACCTATTTCTTCTAGACTACGATATTCGGTCGTCCTAAATAAATAAAAAAAGAGAAAAATGATGGCAAGAGATTATTCAAGAAATATATTTTACTAGCGATCCAAACGCGTCTATAGATGATTAACGTTGTTATTATATTGTAGCCAAAATATAAAATGTTTTTACATAATTCTTATATTTTAAAATAATATTGTTCTATCAATATCTAGATAAAAATATTGTTTAATCTATTTGAAGAATCTGGTCCACACAGAATTTGACCTGACGACTGCCATTATAGAAGTCTAACCTAGACTCTATATTTTTTTTAGCTTGACTTTCTATCTTGTACACAATAGCGTAGGCAGAGGAAACTTAGTGCTACGACACTCTGTGTCACCTCTACAGCAGAGCGAAGAAATGAAAATATAAATCATTTCCTCCAGTGGAAATCGAACCCACAACCAGTCACGCTTTGTGCTCCTGCACCACGACTGGCCTCAGACCTTAGACCTTATATATAATGTGTAAATGATAACAATGTTCAATTGAAGAGTCAGAAGTGTACTTTATAACGTAAAGTAACGCGGGGTAATGAATCGCTTTTACGATCTTCACCCGACACTCGGGGCGCCTGTTGATTTTGTAATTGGATTTATATTTTATTTCGTTTCCAATTCAATTGAACGTCTTTGTCTTTCAAATTTCGACACTATTTTTTATATAAAATGTTTGCGTATTGGTTCAAATATCCAAAATTTCATATAAAAGTACTCACTCACGGAGGGTTTCAATTTCAGGATTGTAGGGAAGGGTAGTAGGGATTGTAGGGAATTGTCGGCCAGTACAACTTGTATACTGAATATTTTATATTTCAGCTTGATACTTCCACGCGATCTTGAGATTAATATAATAGTTTTGACAGATAGACAACAAGGTGATCTTATGAGGGGCAACCGTCGTGTTTTTTCTTTTGAGTGGCGGAGAGCGTTTTCGTTTGAGAATTATGTTGTTTTATTTCGTACAAGTCGTGGCTTGCAAGTTCGTTACGTTTTACTTTTTCTGTTCCATCAGGAATTTCAAGATTTTTACTTGTAGAGCTTCCCTGTACTGATCAAGAAACCTTTAAATATTGCAATTTTCTTCGCTCTGTAGCGTAGGCTATGTGTGTCTTGTACACATTACACAGTAGTAAAATACATATTTTTTAAATATTATTTCACACTAAGATTAGAAAACGCTTTTAGAAGATGTCAGATTTGGGCAGTTTCGTGCGACGGTTGTGAGTTCGACTCCCACTAGGGCACTAAAATTTTATTGTTCAGTTGCCCACTTTCCGCTGTATTCCAGAAGCATTGGATTTTATTACAAGATTAGTACACCATTATTAGAAGACATATTTGGTCGTCACCAAAATACTTTTACAACCAAGTATACATAAACAAAACGGCTATAAAGTAAAGTGTCGTATTTCCTTCGGTAAGAACGATAATAAAGATAAGATGGAGACCGATTGCTGAATTAATGACAGCAGGCACGCGTTACTGATCGTGTAATTAGACCCGATGCTGAGCGAAACGGATTAGCTGACGTCATGGCGTGTTACAATTCAAAGGATTTCTTTATTTTTTTCAGATTCACGCTATATTCCTTTCGGGGACGAAAGGACAGAACTGGGTGGAACAGAACTGGATAAGCAGAGGGAAAAATGTGTAAGACACTCCGTTCCCGATTTTCCGCGGAATTTTTCGAGGCATTGCTTGTTGAGTGGCGCAACTTAATGTCGCGCTTTTGCCTTGGTACTAGAGCGAAGATATAAAAATTTTAATAAATAACAATTAATTCCTCCGAGTGGCGATCGAACTTTTTGTCGTCGGTTGATCGTATTTTTTTTCATTTTCTATTTGTCAATTGTTCAATAATAGTTAAAAGGAAGGGAAGATGTTGTATCATTTATTATTGTTTTTCATAATCTAAATCACAACAACTGAAGCAATGAAAATTAGAAAATTTCTTAACAAAATGCAAAAAATGTGGTTTTTAAGATGCAAAAATCTAAAAATGCCATATATCACTTGTCACCTATATACAGTGATATAGAATATATGCAAATATTCACTGAGACGGAACTCGTAGACACAATCATAACGTTCAGTCGGGCTAAACGATTCAACTAAACCTATCCATGCGAAGCTTCATATTAATATTTTTTCCTTTTTATAACTCCATTCTTTATCACACATAGTTTATATGAAAAATCTCTAATAAATCAACAATTGGTCCTTTAATATTTTTGTGATTATCTTTAACATGGCACCACTTGCTGAAATGATACAAAAATACGAGGATATGAAATTGAAAAATAGTTCGAGACGTTCTGAAGGGTATAGGCTACTTTATATTCAGATATGACAACGTAACTGTAGTGAAAAAATATTTTATATACAAATATTTTCTTTCCTAACCGGGTGGCCAGTGATAAATAATATAAAGAAAATAGCTTTACGGGTTCCTGGCGTAGCAGGATAACTGAAGAAAGTGTAGTGTTAAGACTCTTAACTTAAGAGATTCCATTCATTGCAGTCCGCCGTCAAGTTTGCGTTTTGTTAAGAAAACAAAAGGACATAGGATTTTGAGTTTTTAAAAAAATTAAAAATTAAATTAGCTTCACGCTATATCCCGCACACAGCAGGGTAGGCAGAGGGAACCTAGTGTTAAGACACTCCGTTCCCCACTTTCTGCCGAATTCTGGAGGCATTGCGTGTTGAGTGGCAGAACTCAACGCCGCGCTTAACCTCGGCACCAGAGCGAAGAAGATGGAAATATAAATTTAAGTAAATATTTCATCTCCTCGAGTGGGGATCGAACCCACAACCAGTCAGTTTTGCAGTCACACCTCGTGCCGCTGCGCCACGACCGGCCTCAAGATTTTTGCTTTTGAGTTTTTAAAATTGTATTAAACTTCGAATCTAGAGAAAAAAATTGCAATTATAAAAAAAATCAGCTTCATGATGTATCCCACACACAGCAGGGTAGACAGAGGGAACCTAGTGTTAAGATACTCCGTTCCCCACTTTCTGTCGCATTCTGGAGACATTGTGTGTTGAGTGGCGGAACTCAACTAAAAAATAATATAAATTGTAGAAAAAAAAATATTTTATCGAACCCACAACCAGTCACGACAACACGTTTACTTTCACACTTTGTGCCCCTGGTCTACGATTGGCCTCAATTGCAATTATTACATACTCTCAAATGCAATTTCAATTCAAAAATATCGCGTTCAGTGAGTGCGGATGGGATTAATATTTTTATTTATAAAATTCACGGTATTTTACCCAGAGTAGGCACAGAAACTGTTAAGAGTGAAGTCTTAATACTAGAGTCTGTCTCAAATTAAACCAGTGGCACAGGAGCAGAAACGTGTCACTGTAAATTCGTCAAGATGTGGGCTCGATTCCCACTCTAGGAAATTAAATATTTTTATTTCTTCGCTCCGGTGTCGAGGTATAGCGCTAAAAAATAAGAAAAATTAAGTAAACCTATAGTTTCCAATTCAATCAGCTTCGTAATTTTGCAGAGAAATACAACAAATGTTCTCTTTACACGCACATCCCCGTTCAATTGGCGCTTAATTTATATATATT
Organism: Heliconius erato x Heliconius himera; assembly: GCA_013421005.1. Lineage (NCBI taxonomy): Eukaryota > Metazoa > Arthropoda > Insecta > Lepidoptera > Nymphalidae > Heliconius > Heliconius erato x Heliconius himera. Next base: position 2,389 of record JAATLQ010007965.1, on the reverse strand, counting down.
TAAGTGTACTTTTCCATGGGAATAACATTGGAGTGTGCTATTTTTAAATATTAGTAAACGATTTTATTATTTGAATCTAGTAAGGTTTAATGAACGATTTACATATAAGTTTGTTTTATTCTTAAAGAAGCTAAAAAAGTGGGAGCTATACAGAATTACCTACATAGCAAGTTCACATTCAGACATGTCTGTTTTCCCCTTTTCGCCGAATTCTGGGGGTATTGCTTGTAAACAGCGAAAATCAGCACTGCGGTTTGCCGTGTTACCTGAACGAAGAAATGAAAAATTAAATATTTCCTCGAGTGGGAATCGAATTCCAAAGTCACGTTTAAAGTCGCACGCTTGCACGTACCCCTGCACCACGCCTGGCCTAAGAACTATGCATAAAATTCTGAATAGCTCAATTAAAAGGCAGATTATAGGTAAACGTAGTTAAATTGTGCACAAAGGATGACGTTGGAGAGGATCGCCGGTGCCGCTTTGATAGCGCTGTATGACTCGTGTGTGCCGCGAAACTACTTTGCTGTCTAAAAGCTTTGGAAGTCCATCTAATCCAAATTGTGTGTTTATTTGTTGTATAACTTTGTGTTGTACTTTATTCTAATGTTAACAGTAAGCGTAATTGTGATTTTTTTAAAATTATTTAATATTCAGCGCGGCGTTGAGTTCCTCCACTCTATACATGATGCTCTTAGAATTCGGCGGAAAGTGAGGAGCGGAGTGTCTTGGCTATTCATTTATTATCTTTATAACTTTATTTTTCTGATATTATGTGAGACTATATGATACATATGTAGATAAGTGTAAGATGTAAGATTATGTTTTTTATATGGTAATATACAAAAAATCATATATTTTTACTTTATTTGATCCTTTATACTTAAACAACTCTCGATACTTTAGTTAAATAACCAATGAGCTTATTTCGCATACACTAAGCTGTTTTAATGGAATTAAACATACAAATACGAGAACTAATTGTTTAATACAACACACATACCTCTTGTGCGGGATTCGAACCCAAATTCTTTAGTATTTGATTAAATTTTCAATTTTATCCGCTTTCAAACCACAATGTTTATGTGTTGCTGAAACATTTGCTTTGTAAATTGCGACGGGAGTAATAACTATGGAATTATGTTTACGAATTCTCAACCGTAAAGTCAGTCGCTAACTGAATGTGCTTCCTTACTTTATAGGCTTAAATTAAACTGTTCGTTACATATTGTAACTTCAATATGTTAACACGATTAAACTTTATATGTATAGATAAATAGCGGGCGCGCGCAGCTTTGCCTGCTTATTTGCACCCTAAGGGGTGAATTCTAAAAAAACCATGAAACTCGTGTTCAATGAAATATTTTTAAGTCTGAAATTCAAATTTTATAAAAATCGGTGCCGATTTAAAAAAAAATCCATACAAACTTTCAACTCCTATTTCATTCCTTTATGGTTAAAATTCTTCAAATTGTCCAGATTATGAAAATAAACATATGACCAAATTTCACGTTTCTACCATCAGCGGTTACGGCTATGCCTGTGTCTTACCTCAGTCAGTCAGGTATATGTCCTTTTATATATACAGACTAGCGACCCGCTCGCGGCTTCGCCCGCTTTAACTACTGAATGTTTGCAAAGCACTTAAGATTACTAATGTGAAAATTATTGAAACCTTAATGCAACCCACATTTTCGTAGCTCCAATAAGGATGTTCCAATTGTTTAGATCGGAAGAGC
>JAATLQ010007964.1:0-14869 GCA_013421005.1 Heliconius erato x Heliconius himera | reverse complement strand
TTTATTTTAATTACACTTTATTTATTAAAATGAAATAGTAGAGAAATAGTATTTTATAGAAATAGTATATAAACACTTGAAATAGAAATTATAAATCTTAGGCAACCTTTCTCTAAGACAATGGGATGGAGACTGAAAGTAATAAGTAATTATAATATTGAAGCATTCGGCAATATTGCTGACGCGGCAGCGTCAGTCTAGGGATCCGCAAATATACTTGCAGGGTCCGGGTATAACAGGGCGAAGCCGCGCTGAGGGCGCTATTTGTTATAACATAAATCAAATGAAGTCAGCATATTTCATAAAAAAACCATTAAAACAATAATAATAATATAATTAAACTAACAATTTTAATAATAGTTATGTGACGTTAGTTAAATAACAATGTTAGCAATTTTTTATATTAGAATACCTATCAGTACCTATAGTAAGTTGTATGTAGTAAGCAATTAAATATGTACAATTAAATATATACATTGCAACTCATCGTCACATAACTATTGTGACTTTTTATGTTAAGTCACGTCTACCTTTCTTTTGACAGGGCTAGTATTTTTAGGGTCCCGTACTTCAAAAGGACGTAATGTCTGGGGGTGAGGAGGTGCGGCCGCTTGTCCTGGACTTCCGTTATAATTAACGTTTGAACAGATATGTTCGTGTAAATGTTGTTTTTTTTTAATTTTTCGGGGCAAATTTTTTTGTTACTAGAACTTGTGCAGCGGGCACGGACCAGACTATTCTGGGGTGGGGACAGACCAGACTATTCTGGGGTGGGCACGGACCACCCTGTCCCTCCTCATCCTTCGCCCATGCTTATAGGCTCTTTGTTGTTTGTCTGTCCGTCTGTCAAGACGATTATCTCGAGATACTGTAGAAGTATCAAGCTAAAATTAATATCAAATATGTAGATTTATAGTCCGCTAAAGCGCAGAAAAATCAAGCTTCTGAATCAATCCAATCAAAAGATACGAGAATCTATGCTTGGATTTTGATGCATTTTGCATGAAACTCGCCGCGTAATCAAAATCTATAGGGTACTTCTCGTGGATCTACAGTTATAAAATTTGGTAAGAAGTGAACTTACTATACAAATAAAGGGAAAAATCTGAAAAGTGGAAATTTGTAGTTAATTCATAGTAATCATTACAAACTTATATTTCATATAAAATGATTACAAACTTAAGTTTCTTATCTGTTTAAAATTGTACTTCCCGTTAACCGACTATGCTGTAATTGGTACGAAGTGGTGGGTGTGGGCGAGTCTAACTCACACTTAACCAGTTTTATTTAACATAAACAATGGCATGAGTGATAATTGAATCGAAAAACATACACACGTACATATTTTATTAAAGTTGATGGAAAATTGTAGATACCGCTACTCTCTCGTAAGCGTTGATTGTAAAAATGAAAAACAGGTCAAGTGCGAGTCGGTAACGTCCGCAGAGAGTTTTGTATTAATTTCAAGATTATATCAATGTCTCGTGAACTTATAAAAGTTGACAAATTTAAGTCTGTGGGAGTTGTGTTGCACTCTTTTCATATGGAATGAAGTACAATATAAGTTTGTAATAGTTTTTTATCTGTCACATAAATATCAATTTCCATTTTTTGGATTCGTTTATTAGTTTGTACTGTAAATTGTCACTGCGTGCCAAATTTATTATTGTAGGTTCACAGTAAATCACTCTATGAGTTTTTATTACGAATTAACATATAAATACGGCAAAAACGATGCATAAGTGCTCACATCTTTTGATTGCGTCGACTTAGAATGAAGAAGAACGTTGAGCACGTTCTTAGCTGGTTTGGGAACGTTGAACGAATGAGTGATGAAAGAATGGCAAAAATGATTTATGATGGAAAAGTGAGCGGTAAGAGAGGTAGGGGGACCCCGGTTAACATTCGAAAACACAGTATCAAAGATACTGGAGGAATAAAAAGCATGAGGACCCCCCGGAGGGTATGTATGAGGAGGTTCGTGACAGTGGACGAGGCGAAAGATGTATGTAGAGATCGTAGCGTTTGGCGCTCCGTTCTCTCTGACTACCCCGCAAGGGATAAAGCGTGAAGTTAGTAGTACTAGTAGCAATAAAAGGTTAACTTTTTCTGTTCTCCAAAAGAAAGTAGACTTTCATTTTTGATATTAATTTCAGCTTAATACCTCCACGCGATCTTGAGATGTATGATCTTGACAAACGAACAGCAACGTGATCCTATAAGCGTTTAATTTTTTTTTTCTTGTATGACACGGAACCCTGCAAAGGGAAAAGAAATAAAGAATATTATTGTACAAATAAGTCTAGGGAAAGTATGGTTGTAAAAATATCTAAAAATTTGGATGTGTCAATCAACATTGTACATGTGAAATCTTCCTTTAAGTCTTATCCTTTAATTTTTAGTTAATATACTACGGTGAAGTTCACATTACAAATGAACTAATCCATAATTGTCATCAACGAAGCATAACGCAGTCTAGTTCATTAGAACCACCACAGGCGGTGGTGATCAATTCGTTTCGAACATTTCGTTTTGATCTTTACTGGTTCAGTCTCCGGCTTATGATAAAATTAGCAAAATCTATTAATTAAAATTAATTTTTGACAGTAAACTATTATCTGTGCGTTTTATTTAGTTCTGGTTAATTGTTATGCTACTCCGTGCAATGTGTATGGCATAACTTGAACTGATCTGACAGAACGTAACAGCTGCGACATGAAGATATAACAACCATTCTAAACAATAATTATATTTAGTCTAAAATTTGTTATGTAAATAAAAATATTTGCCAAGACAAAACTTGGAGAAAGCACTTGAAGAGAATACGAACAGGAGTCGGGGAGGAAAGTCGCTCTTTTCCTTACTAAGGTTTACAAATATAGTCTCATTTTTTGCAACAATTAAAGAATGTTGTCTTTTAAAGCATAATAGCAATAAGTAAAAGGTACTTACTCTTATTATGCTGCACTATAATCTGGAAAATTAAGAATACAAACACAGACCTATGCGTATACGCTGACCCACCACATGACACGCTTGACACTTCTGACATCGTAAATGTCTATAGGCCACGTGAGCCAATGACCTTGAAGTTTTTTTACTAAAATGTTTTAATTGAATCAAATTAGGAAATAAAAGTACCTTAAAAACAACACAATTCTTTAACACTAGATATAGAGATAGATAGATAGATAAACATTTTTATTGCATACATAAAGAAAATAATAATTTTACAAGAAAAATAAAAAATACCTATACAAAATCAGGAGAAAACTAAATAAACACATTTTGTCACAATGGTGACCCTTTGCATACTACCTCTATGCGCCTTTAGTGATCTCTTAGAGGTAACCGTTAACATAAACATTCAATAGTACAGGATATTTTGGTGTGCATGAAATAGTAGAGTCAAATTAATACAAATAACATAATAAGAATTATTTTGATACATACGTAGACGATATGTACCTAAATTATAATATATACAAAAAGGGTGCATATAAAAATTATATATGTTAAATAAATAGTAAAATTACATATATATAATACATATTATAAATAAAGATAATAAATACACACATAAATAAATACACTACACAGATTTTTGTTGTGCCAAATAGTAACGTTGAAGAGATTTTTAAACATAGTAATAGATCTAATATATGGTGGCAAATCATTCCACAAGATGACGTTTTTAACAGTAAAAGATACCTTATAACCTATCGTGTTGCAGATAGATTATAAGGAATCTTTAATTTGTTGTCGCTTTTGGAGCAAAGCTTGAGCTTGAAGCGTGGAATCAGTGAAAAGGAAAGTGAAGCGCTCCTTAAGGTAACGAGGAATTTTGGGATGGAAAACCACCTGAGACCCACTTATAAAATCATTGCAGTCTCAAACCCACCATACCAGAGGGCAAGATACTATCAACTCATTCTGAACGAATCCAGGGCAGTACGCGAGGCAATTAAGAAATTGTTGGCGGTAGTTTGATACAATAATTATGTCAACTGACAGACAAATGCCATCTCAGTCTACCCGTGACCACGGACTACTTCAAAGTGTTCGAAACGTCGGGTTTCCAAAAATGTATAAAAATACAAAATATACGCGATTAATCCGCTTAAAATAGTTTCATTTAAAATGGTTAATAATATTTTTGTTCTGATTGGAAGGATTTTTTTCCATTTCTTAAAAGATCTCATCGTCACAAATATTTTACGACTAACATATGAGATTTGAGAATTTCAATATAAGATGTTATCCATGATGATACTTAGATTTTTAATGGAATTAGTAAAGGAAATAGGAGTGAGTACCATCAAAAATAGCAGCTGGCAAATGTGTAATATTAAGTTTAGCAAGATGTTTATTACTACCAATTATAATATACTGAGATTCACTTGTGTTTAAGTTTAATCCGTGTGATTTGCTCCATAAAACTATTGTTCGAAGACTACAATTAATCCGTTTATAGGTACTACTGATATGGCTTCAATATATATATTTGCAGATTATCAGCGTATAGATGAAAAGGTAAAATGAATAAATTGGTTAAAGTGTTAACAAATATTGAAAACAACAAAGGAGACTATATTCCTCCCTGTGGAACCTCTTTACGGTAACAAGATTCCTTTTCTTGTCTTGTTCTAAAGGGTCCTGACAGATAGACAGGCAGAGAATAGTATGATCTACGGTAGGTACTATATATGATACTCTAATAATATTTCAAATGATTCAAAATAATTAATTGCCGTGATGGACTATAAAATACGCCTAATGGAACCTTTAGTGTACCAAACAGAATTTCAACAAAAATATATTCAGCAGCTTCTGAGTACTGGCAGTGTGATTTATCGAAGATAAACGATAAACGATATATGACTGGGGAGGTATATAGCTAATACACCACTACCTTTGTTTAATCGATCATTGCGTATCAGATGGAAACTGAAATGGAATAGCATATTATTTACATCAAGTAAGTAAGTAAGTTAAATTAATAACATTTTTTATATCAAGAGAGGAAAGAAGGTCGAGATAGTGAGCTGGAATGCTTTGAGAATTTAAATGAACGACATAAAATTTTTTTGGAGTAGAGCAGAATTTGGAATCCAAAAGCGTGTTTAAGGGCAAGGAGGCTGTGCAAGCTGTCATCAGAATCCGTAATATAATCATATATTCAAATGAACTAATGGACACATTCCATATTTGGCTCATTATATATTATTATATACAGTCACTATAAATATATATACATATACATACACATAAAGACCAAACATATATGTATATAACACAATAAACAATTATATATTATTACATAAAACAATGTTTACAAGATTTACACTAAGTTCCCAGGTCCCTCCGCCTACTCTGCTATGTGTGGGACATACATAGCGATTTAAGCAGAGGGCTAAAAAAATCCAAACCCCAGACAAATAAATGTATTTACTCAATATTTTTTTTTTAAATATAAACGTAAATAACAAAAAAAATGTAAATCTAGGAGGCCATCGTGGCCCAGGGGCACAAGGCTGTGACTGTAACGTAAAATTAGTGGGTTCGATCCCCACTCGAGGAAATGAAATATTTATTTAAATTTATGTTTCCATTTCTTCGCTCTGGTGTTAAGGCAAAGAGCGGCGTTGAGTTCCGCCATTCAACACTCAATGCCTGCAAAATTCGCCAGAAAGTGGGGAACGGAGTGTCTTAACACTAGGTTTCTATATGTTTTATAATTACGTGATGAATTTCATACAAAATAAATAAAACATGCTACATAAATGCTGATCATATATTTTTTATATTATTCCTGTTCTCCAAGGAACTGTAAACCTAAATATCTGTTATTAATTTCAGCTTGATACCTCAACGCGAGCTTAAGTAAAATGGTCCTGACAGACGGACAGACCGAAAACAATGTGAACCTAAAAAGGTTCCGTAACTTTTAAAGAAAAAAAGAACCCTTATAAGATCACTCTATTGCCCGTCTGTCTGTCTGTCCAGAGCCTTTATCTCAGAAAAACTTGCAAATATCGGGATTAAATTCAAACTATATACTCAGATCTACAGTCCCATGATTACCCGAAAAAAAAAGTATTTCTATAAGTATTTTAAAAGGAATCAAAAGTAATAGGGTACTTCCGGTTAATTTAGAATAACGACATGCTAGCTGCCAAAGCTAGCGTCTACAGGTAGTACTAGTTCAGGAAAAAATCAGAAAACTATACATTTATAGTTAAATCCTATAAAATAATAGCCTTAAAAGGGGGGCAAAATTTATTATTAAATCTAGTTCAAGTGAGATGTCAGAAGAAAGGGCTCTAGCTCTAGTTAAGCTAAGCCTGAATTTCAGAACAACTTCGAGACGTTGACGAGCCAAGTTCGAGACGTTGACGTTGTTGAGAGCCTGACTCGCACTTATCCGGTTTTTCCTTTTCAAGTACAGAACCGTAAAAATGAATTAATTATTTTAGTTTGGTTATCTATACAAAATTGGAAATTGATTGGAACATTTTATTACAGATAAATTGTAGAGCACAGATACTGCAAACATTTTACATAAAAAATTGACGTTTTGTCATCAGTTAGGTTATATCCGGTTTGTTAAGAGAGAACTGTTACCAGATATTTTAGTTTAATTCTTGTTCGAAGACAGTTCTTTATGACTTGTAAGTGATAGCTATTTGAATATTGAAAGTTACATTAAAACAGTCTTAGATGCGTAGGCAGGGATTTTATTACTGTGCTAGAACCTAGAACTTATAAACTATGAACGAAAAAATTGGTAAATGATTTAATTGTACTGAAATTATGTCACCACAACAGCCTTTCATCGCCTACTGTTGGACAGCCTTCTCCAAAGATCTCCAAGCAAATCGGTCCTGCGCTACCTTCACTCAACGACTTCCCACAACCTGGACCAGATTGGTGTCCACCTGGTAGAGGCTAATAAAAATGGCCTTAAATTTAAGAAACAAGCCCAATAGTTCAATAAGGATAAAAAATCAAGACCTATTCCAATTTCACGGGGCTCGAAGAATTATAGACAAACATACATACATACATACACTCATAAACACATTACCCTCCTTTACGTCACGAAGTCGAGTAAAAAAGTAGAAGCTGCAAGCTGGAAACACCACTTATTTAAGACAAAAGAAATCTTTGCATTTTATTGCTTCAAAGAGTATAATTTATCCATTTTTGTTTCAATGAAATCGAGTATTATTGGAAAAAAGCATAATCATTTAACTGGCTTAATAAACTCCTGCCAAGTTTGGTTAGTAAAGCGTATTTGTGATCGGAACCAGTCGTTTAATGAATACCGTCGTCGAATAAAAACATGTAAGTATTTTAAATTGCTCTATATCGACAATGTAACTTTTTATTTTGAAGATGGCCGTTAATATTTATGTGAAATAGTATTATTGTTGTGTTGAGATTGGGTTAAAGTCGCCGAAATCGTTACTTTATGTGAACGCTGTGCTGTTATGTTTAATAACAAAATCAGGTTAGACGATAAAACATACAAAAATAAGTACTTTCGTGGAAAACAGTATTTTAAATTATTTAATATTATTTAATTATTTTATATTGAGGCCAGTTGTGGCGCAGTGGCACAAAGTGTGACTGTAAAACCGACTGGTTGTGGGTTCGATCCCCACTCGAGGAGATGAAATATTTACTTAAATTTATATTTCCATTTCTTCGCTCTGGTGTCGAGGACAAGCGAGGCGTTGAGTTCTGCAACTCAACACGCAATGCCTCCATAATTCGGCAGAAAGTGGGGAACGGAGTGTCTTAACACTAAGTTCCCTCTGCCTACCCTGCAGTATCCGGGATACAGCGTGAAGCTGATTAATATTAAAGAAATTAAAATAAATTATATTTGCACAAGCATGCGATTGTAACCGAGAGAGGTGTGAGTTCGATTCCTGGCTCTTGCAACGAGACAGAGCGCGTAGTTGAGTTCCGCCACTGAACCCGCTATGCCTATAGATATATATCTTAATTTTTATTTTAAACGAAGCAGACTTTTAGAGGTACAGGTTCAAATCTTCTCACCTAATCCTTCTCTCTCTCTCTCTTCTTGTCACCTAAGTCTTAAATATATTTTCTATAATTAGGTTAATCTTTTTACGATTTCACAGTTTCTACAAGTTGTCTCTACTAATATATAACTATAGTAACATATTATTACGAGTTCGGGTAACCAATCGCGTTTTTACTACGCAATTTGTTAAACGTTTTACGTTCCAGACGTATTCCAGTTTATTGCTTACCCTTACCATTTTAATGTTTTTACTGCCTATTACCGGACTGGGAGCTTTAATAAATATATATAAATCATAAAGAAATATATCATTAAAATTTTCATATAATTATGTCGTAGTATAGTATTACAATAGAATAAGGCTTAAATAGGTAACTGGTACTTAAGTAAAATTTGAAAAAAATATTTAAATGAAATCTTTCAAAGTTAGAGGCCAGTCGTGGCGCAGGGCCACAAAGGGTGCCTGTAAATCGACTGGTTGTGGGTTCGATCCCCACTCGAGGAGATAAAATATTTATTTACATTTATATTTTCATTTCTTCGCTCTGGTGTCGAGGGGAAAGCGGGGCGTTGAGTTCCGCCACTCAACACGCAATGCCTCTAGAAATTGGCGGAAAGTGGGGAACGGAGTGTTTTAACACAGGTTCCCTCTGCCTACCCTGCTGTGTGCGGAATACAGTGTACAGTGCGCTTAACCTCGACACCAGAGCGAAGAAATGGAAATATAAATTTAAGTAAATATTTCATCTCCTCAAGTGGGGATCGAACCCACAACCAGTCGGTTTTGCAGTCACACCTCGTGCCGCTGCACCACGACCGGCCTCAATACTAATATTATAAATGTATCTATTTGAGACAATTGCCTAAGAAATTAATCCTGTAACCTTTGAAAGGTTATGCAAAATTATATAATGATACGCATAACTTTTCAAATACATATATACGTTTTCCACTCCAAATTTATCCTTTTATACATCAAATTGACAGTTTTTTACTTCGAATTAATGATTTTACCAAATTTGACCTTTTCCACTTTAAATTCGTTCTTCTTGAAAAATGTCAACTATTTGGACATTTTGCCTCTGAAAAATCAAAGTCCATAAAGAATTCTTTATTACTTTTCTAGTTTTGAACAATAAACAAGCAATAAATATAATGCATAAATCGTCTTCTAGAGCATCCATTTCAGCCAGAAACTAGGCGCAAAATTTTACCAATATTATCTATAAATTAATCAGAGGCTTCAACATCCGTAATTCAAGGAAAACCAACAAAACCAATAAACATAGACCGCCATATGCTAAAATTGGTATGGAACAGAAAAAAATATGAAGAAAGTAAAACTACATTTGAATCCAGCCAATAAATTTGAAATATAAAACTTAGAATTCAAAGTATGAATTTGATGTTTATAACTATGAATTTTAAGCAAATAAAATAATAAATAATTTGAAGTGGAAAATCAGTATGTGTTAAACAACGAATTTAAACTGTAAAATAGTGAACTTGGTGCGTTAAAGACGAATTTGGATTCAAAAAACCTATAAAATTCATTTGTCCATTGTGTTAACAGGACATCGACTTGTAGTTTACAGGCCTGTCATATTGCGCAGTTAGTTTTAATTAACCAATAATATCACTTATATGGATAGGGATTTAGTGGACGTTCAGCTATCGTAAAAAGAAGTTTTTGAAGAATGTTGGCAGCAAAACAATATGTGGATATTATTGACGCCGTCGTTTCTCAGTTGGAATGTGTCGGCCGCACTTGATGGTTTTTAGTTAAAACGTGACACGAGGGAATGTTAATATGTAGGTATATAAAGGAAATGTGGATTTATAATCTGTGAGCAGAGCTCCGTGAGCGACCCTCAATGTCTCTATATGGCTGGTGAGCGAATAACAAAGTAATGTGTTTATAGAGGGTGTATAAAAATATTTCATCTTGTTTAGCTCTTTTTTTGTTGTAGCTATATAGGTAAGTATAATAAATATAAAATTGTAGATATTATTAAAATTTATCAGCGTTAATGTTAATTTTAACATTTAAATACTTGTTGCAAGATGCTGTTTCCATGTAAATTATTTAAGTTTTAAACAATCTAATTTACTGCCATTTAAAAAACAACTGAGGCCAGTCGTTACACTGGGGCCCGAACGTGTGACTGTAAACGCGACATGTTAAGAGAAAATGTAATATTTAAGTGAGATATATATCTCATATAAAGAAGAAATTAAATATTTTCATTTCATCAACATGTCGAGGCAAAGCGCGTCTCAACGCCGCGCTTTGCTCCGCTACTCAACACACAATGCCTACAGAATTTTTCCCATTTTTCTAGGCGAATTCTGGAGGCATTGTGAAGTGTCTTAACACTAGTTTCTCTCCGCTTGCTGTGTGCGGGATACAATGTGACGCTAAAATAAAATTAAGCATTACTGACATAGTTTTTAGTACCATAATATTTTAAAACATTAATAAAAAATAGTAACTGTTATATACGTATGTGTATATCCAAATCAAAGAAAATCTAACAGCTAAGTTAATTTATTAGCAATTTCCAATATATTGTATACAGAGTACCTAGAAAATTGTATACTTGCACCACCAAAGTGCTTATTTGAACCTAGAACTGCAGGTATAATTTAAAATACACGCAAATTGATCATTTCAGTATGTACCTATGTATCACTGATCAAACCAATACAGCCAGTTATTAAAGATGGCGGAATGCGCCCGCGCAGCAATCATTTCACGTTTTATGCAGTTATTTCAAAGGTATTTATGTAAAATTATCGTGTACGGTCTCTATTTAAGTTCAGATGTAACCAATGGCGATCTGATTACAGCACGAACGTTGGAGCCACCTTTGTCTGTTATTTACAACGCCGCTGTAATAGCAGGCGATGTGAGTACAGGCATGGATTCTATATAATGCTTTTGCTTTCCCGTAGCAGGGTACGGAGAAGGAACATAATGTTAAGACGCTCCGTTCTCCACTTTCCGCAGCAGATCTAGAGCGAATAAATGGAAATATTAATAAATAATAATTTATTCCCCCGAGTGGGAATTGTACCCAGAACTATCACGTTACACTCACACGCTTGTGCTCTTGCGCTATGACGATCTCAATATAATGACTTATTATGGCTATAAAAAATATTATTTTATCCTTGACTTTAGTGAGTGTCGTTTGACTCCCATTGTCTCACCTGATGTATTTTAAGAAATATTTTGCAACGTTTATTAAAAGAGACTGTGTGCTGGGCTCTAGCTAAAGATAGAGAATGTACCCATTATCATTGTAAATAATAAAGCATTTCGACTGCTCTTAGCTTCCTTGTTTTATATTTTTTTTTGATTAAAAACCCTGTACACAGCAGAGAACCTAGTGTTAAGACACTCCATTCCCCGTTTTCCGCCTAATTTTGGAGGCATTACGTGTTATGTCAACTCAACTCAACGCCGCGCTTTACCTCGATACCAAAGCGAAGAAATAAAAATAAAATATATCATTTCCTCGAATGGGCATCGAACTCATAACCAATTACGCTTACAGTCACACCTTGTACCTTTGCGCCACGCCTGGTCTTATTTTTTTATTTTTTTTTATATACCTAACTAAAAAATTGAATAAAACATTTGAATGGTGACATCCAATATTGCAATTTGTCTAACCTGAAAAATGTAATATAAACTTTTTACTTAAATGGGAACTGAATTTATGACCTTCACATTTATACAGTATATGCCGCAATAGCGCAGCCTGATAAAAGTAACTAGCATGTACAAAAAAAAATATTTTTATACTAACCCCCGCGCGGCTTCGCCTGCTTGAACTGTAAGAATATTTTATTATGATTTTATTTAACATTATTTAAGCGTAAGTAGGGAATATATAATATACTGTTATGTATTTAATAAATCGTAATATAACTTCTTTTTTTTAGCTTCACGCTGAATCCCGCACACAGCAGAGTAGGCAGAGGGAACCTAGTGTTATGAGTTATTTCATATACATATCTAGATAGGCGGCTGCTACGAGGACATGACAAACGCGGGTTTTCCCTCGTAAATCTATAAATTAAATTTAACCTATTTGTTGCTTCACAGCTTATCTATCTGTAAAAGTTCATTAAAGATCGGTTCAACTGTTCCAGAGATAAGTCCAGACTAACAAAAAGATAGACGGATAAAAAAATTTTCTGATTTTTGTTTTTTATGGAAAAGACAAGGCAAACGAGCGTTCAGGTCACATAATGTTAAGTGATCACCGCCGCCCACGACCCTGTGCAACACCAGAGGAGCTACAGGTGCGTTGCCGGTCGACAAGGTGGGTTGGGCGCCGGAGCCCGGCATTACCTGATACGAAACGCAGTGGCATAAAACCACTACTTCGCGCCGGTTTTAAATGCCGGGTGTGGTAGTGATCCAGTCGAGTCTGCCCTTGCGTGTTGCCATTGCTGGCGACGTGACTCTACCACACGTATTTTAGACGCCTCTTACGACACCACCAGAACCAGGATGATTCTATTCTAGACCGGGATCACACGGCACGGATTATGCTTTAGTATCATGTAAATATAATATCCACCTAAAAACACGGTTATTCAGACTCAGAAATCGCAGACGGACTCTTCAATTTTATTTATATGTATATGTAAATTTTGTTTATATCAGGTGGCGACAAGTTACCTTAAAAAATATATAAGTCTACTGTGAACTTACTATTTTATATGAATGTTATAATTGGATATAAATATATATAAAAAATACAGAATTAACAATTATATAGCTATATTAAAATATAATACATACTAATATAATGTCAATATGGAAGAAACAAAAAGTACAAGAATTTTTTTCTCGGTGTCGTATAATCCAATTAAACAAAATGCCACTTGAGAATGTCTTACTTATTTTATTAATTAAAAAATATATGAGTAGGTACGTTTTATTTTACTCGTATTAATTAAAAGATATATATTTATTTCGATGTTTGCTGACTGACGCGTCTAGAATTTTAAAATGATATCGTGTGTCATTAAAAAATAAACAATGGCTTTATTTTTTTCATTTGTTTTCAAAATATTACATGGATATAACTGAATCGAGTTATTTTTTTTATAAAATATCATTCAAAACGCTATTATGACTTATTTTATTTTTTTTAGTTTCACGCTTTATCCCGCGAAACTTAGGTTTAAGACACTCCGTTCTTAATTTTCCCGCCGATTTCTAGAGATATTGCGTGTTACGTGGCGGAACTCAACTCCGCGCTTTGCCTCGTCACCAGAGCGACGAAATGAAAAACCTGTTGTGCTTACAGCAACACTCTAGTCCTTTAATTTATAATATTTACCCGATGTGAACATACACGTAGGTCGCATAGTGGATATTTAAGTACGGTTTTTCTCCATAAAATTCAAAATTTTCTTTATTACAAATAAGCTTTTACAAGCACTTTTGAATCGTTGGATACAAAGCTACCACCTGTTCGGAAGGCAGTTCTGCTGAGAAGTACCGGCAAGAAATTCAACAGTTGCTCTTTACAATATTCAGTTTATATAATTTCAGGTTATATTCCATAATTTTATTGCTAATACAAAGTTAGTTATCCTGCATAAAAATTCTAACTTAAATCTTAATTAAACACATATTTATTTAAATATTCTTGGACAGTAAAATAAGTTTTCCTAATTAACGTTGCTCTACATTTATTTTAAATTTCTGCAGTGGTAAATTTAAAACACATAGCGGAATACTATTATAAATATGTATATATGGATGAAAAACGTTATGTTATTATTGTTTAGAAAATATTGAATATCAAATTAATTTAAATTAAAAGAAATTAATATGTAAATAATTATTTAAAATAACAAAATTATTATACATAGATTAAAATGCAATATTTTATAATAAATACTGTAACATTGATATTTTAGTTTGAAAATGACTCTAAATTAATAATTTCGATCCACGAATAAAACCTTATTTAATTTATAACCTGTTAGTGGCGCCATCTTTTAGAATAGATGAGATTTATTGAAATTATTTGTAATTGCGCAAAGTAAATTATTTAGAGTAATCTAAAATTCTTTATAATATAAATTTCGAATATTGAACTATTTGTTGTAATGTAATTTAAATTATTTGTTATAACGAAAGTGGCAATTGTTACAAATGAAAAATTAAATGTATTTGATTCTATAAAAAGGGTTGAGTTTTGAGAAAGAAGAAATTCAGTTCTGTACTAGCTTTCGTACGAAAATAAAGTAAAAAGTGTTAGTATGTATTTTCAATGTGAAAATGGACCTTGAACACCAATACCACGGCATATCGCCGACATATACATAGACCCATCAATGATTTACTTACATTTTGAAGGCGATAACTAAGCGTTACAAGTTTGTCTTTTGTTTCTCGTACTCGTGCAAGGCCGCAATATCTCTAATCATAAGGTTTTCTTCACCTATGTATGTAAACGTAAAAACAAAAAAATATACTATTATACTTTATAGCCTCTCGTGACATTTAAAATATATGTTCAAACATGTTGAATACTAAAGTTAGATAGTTTTTTTTCAATGATTTTACATAAAATATGGATATTTATGATTTACAAATTTAATTGCTGTTCAACATGCAAATCAGATTGTATCAAAACAACAGCTGTAATGATATATTTCTACATTATGTCCGCATTCTAGACCACGTATGGTTCTGTTAATTATATATATATATATATATATATATATATATATATATATATATATATATATATATATATATATATATATAAAAAAAAA
>JAATLQ010007956.1:0-16735 GCA_013421005.1 Heliconius erato x Heliconius himera | reverse complement strand
AACCCATAACCAGTCGCGTTTACAGTCACACATTTGTGCCCCTGCGCCACGACTGACTTCATGTCATTCTTTGAATGACATGCCCCTTGCCACTAATATAAGTCACATTATTAAAATACAATTAATAAAACTATATATAAATAATAAGCATAAAACAAACAATAGAATTAGTTATTATTAATGATCAAAAAACCGTCCAACTGTAAAATAGATGATTTGCGTGTACATCCATTGCCATTCATCAATGTCAGCTACCATTTTATACTTAAGCAAAGCAAAACCACTTTTCCTAAGAAAATTGTGTAATTTCTTTCATAAAAAAAATATAAATATAAATAAGGGCAATTTAATTTTTTCTTTGATTAAATTAAATTAAAATATCATGTCAGGTTACTTACCTTATGGCTAACTTAGATTGCTTGTCAAGGATAAATTTTGACTCTTCATCGCATACCTTTGGTTTCTGCCATCCGATAGACAGACAGACAATTCCAGAGAGATAGATTCGCAATCCAAAAAAGGAAAGGGCAAAATACAAAGAGTAACTCAGTAGGGTTTGTCTCTCTCGGACGACTTTTTTTATCATGTCGGATTTTAAGAGCTGTGAGCTTATATTTTACGCAATTTTTGAAGTTGCGTAAAATATAAGCGCTTAGACTGGTTTTTTTCTAATTTTTCATTTTATAATCTTTTCAGCCCTGTATTAGAGTTGAAGGTTTTCATGAATTAAAAAGAAAACTTAGTATTAAAATACGATTATTTAGTAAATAAAATTACTTTATTTATCACCATTTACAGATTCTTAAATACACAGTATCTTAGGATAGGTTAGCTACACACTTAGTGCAATTTTAGTGGATGCCACTGTTGTCGTACTAGGAGACCCGTATTACGGCATACAGTACCAGCCCCTCAGAATAGATTACATTTATAAACAAGTAATAGCTAGGTAAACAATAAAATATTGTAAACTGCATACAATAGAAAGTAATTTTGGTTTATACATTTATAGTAAGTTATTACAATTCAAAGTTGTTAGTAGTAATTATGGTGATAAGTAGCAAAAAGTTTGTGAAAATAAATGAGAGTGAACCTAGAGTGTTAGGTTCACACTGTTCAACACTTTCATCTCAAGTTTTGAGACATTGTGTGTTACTGATGGAGCTCAACGCTGTGCTATCAGAGCAAAGAAATAAAAAAAGTTAAATACATTTAATCATTGCCCTAGTTGAAAATCAAACGCAGAATTTTTGTTCCACTGCGCTACGACGACCTCTAGATGAGTGGTGCTTTTTGAGTTGAAAAATCGAACTCATGTCGTGGTCTTGAGACAGACTTACTAACTACATAATCTACTAAGTAGTCCACTAAATTCAACTACCTATACATATTTAAAAATAACTAATGGCAGTTACTTAACGATAGTGCATTTATGATACAGTGCAGACCGATATTTACGAGTATGTTCAGTCACCTGGATTTTGTCATAAGACTATATTTTTATGATTCTTCTTCCTCCTATTAATCGTGGCTTATGTTGCCAGGGTCTGTCAAGTCTTTAAGATTCTCTGATAAAATTTTCAATAGAAATAACAAAAAAACATAATTTAGGTGTTATTTTTGTATAAAAAATTTCAATTTCTATATTCACGAAAATATTAAAAATATGTACAATAAACCTGAGGCTGTCGAACCCATAAGGTTCGATAACTACTCTTAGGAGTGATTTACTTTCACATTCTCGATCGGAAAAAAAGACAAAGCGCGGCTTTGAGTTCCGCCACTCAATACGCAATTTCTACTAATTTTCCTCTATATACCTTGCTGAGCGAGAAAAAGCGTGCAGGATTCTTTATCATAGTATTTGTAAATATTTTCACAGCAACTTGGATATATCCAGAACAAAATTAACAGCTATATAATTGTAATATCGATTTTTTTATTCCAACAAATGTCCCGCTAAAAATATCTATATTTTACTTTTGCTTATCAAAACTACTTTTGTTTCTTTTTGTCAGCTTTATGGTGTATCCCCCACACAACATTTTATTTTTAGAGGTTTACTAAAAATCGTCAACCGTTAAAACATTGACTGCTTAAATGAAGAATGTTTATATTTCTAACAAAACTGATAATCACCTATTCTCAAATATACTGAAGTAACAGTTGTATGATAGTAAATAAAAAAAGGAAACCATATTTTAATTAGAAACAAAAATCCGTTTCGTTTTACTGACATTCAGAGAGTAAAAAAAATCAACTTTCTTATAAAATTAAATGCTATAGGAATTTTAAGCAAAAATACTCTTAAGACTGAGATTCTAAACTCCATCTCAGAATTCAATGGAAATGAATTCCAAACGTTTTTTGTTAGTCTTTAAAAAGCGAATTAATTTGTTGTATATTTTATATTTAACTATAATCAAATTCAATATATTTTTTTTTTATATGTTTTATTTAGTATGAGTATAAGAAAAAATAGTTATTTCACATCTATCAAAGTAGGTGGTAAGTACGCGCACGACAAATGAATTCGGAAATAAAAGGTAGTCTATATATTGCTCCACAACCCTTATATTTCAATGTTAGTCCCATAAAATCAGGTCTGGGTTCGGCCCGGAGATTAACCCGGACAAACAGAAAGACAGACAGACAGACTGTTTGTTTGCGTTTTAGAATCGTGTAAATAACACAGTTGTTCTGAAATTACAGAGTAGACTCTACAATTTTATTTCTATTTATAGATGTCTAGATATACATATATTGATATACATATATAGGTAAATCATAATTTAAATCTTTTCGAAATTTACTTAATTTTGCACGCAAATATTGCCATTGAGATTGAGTTAATATATCAAGCTGAAATAAATATTTTGCATTTTGTATGAAATTCGCTATCCTACAGGATACTTCCCGTGGACCCATAGCTATAAAATTCGGCACGAAATGAGAACTTACAATATAAATAAAGGAAAAATACGCAAAGTGAGAATTTATATGTAGTTCATAGAAAAAAATCGTTATAAATTTATATTTGTAGCTTATTTCATACAAAATAAGTCCATATGTCCGTAAACTTAAGTTTGTCATATTTACCGTTGACCTACAATCCTGAAATTGTTTATATGTTATATATACTCACGAGCTTCCAAAATTGCCTCGCGTGTTACCCATACTTGCGAGGCACCAGAAATAAAATTTGTAGATATTGTAATGTTCTATTTAATAATGACAATTAGTAAAATTGTTATTAAGATACAGAACAGATATTTGCACGTCTACTATATGAATCTTAGTTATCTGTAACAATAAAGGAATATTCCTCACCCAGCATACGAATGATATTCTTCCTCGACTGAGCTTGCCTCGCCTCGCCGTGTACGCTACCATTGACGCCGTTCAACGTGCCCGGACTGCCGGGGTTGTGCGGATGAGTGGACCTGACAAAGATTTAGATTAATGTTTGTATTTTTCCTTCCGCATGGTTAAGAGGAGGGAACCTTAAAACATTTTTGAGGCATTGTACATTGAGTAGAAGAACTCAATTCCACTCTTTGTCTACCAAGTCCTAGAACATTTAGTAAAATTATGAGTTCGGTAGACGACCTAATTGTCAATATCAGACCGGAAATACATATTTTAAAATTTTATACTGGAAGTTGAACTCATAGCATATTACTACGTGACGATGACTTTATCAAAATTCCTAATTTTGTTCAACACATTGTACAAAATTGGAAAAATCCACACATAAATAAATATACACATATAATACACATGAGTATTTTGTTTCCACACTTTCAATGGATCATTTAAGCGTAACGGAAACACTTTGATTGTATAAACCTTTCGGTGCAGTTCACTTGTAAAAATACCTCAAGATGCACATTTTATTTATTTTAAAATCTAGTTTTCGCGAAATCGAAATCGTCTAAAGGAATTATATTTCTCTACTGAATGTAGAGAAATCTCTAATGAATGAAATTGAGTGCAATATTTGTCCACGTTATTTGTAACAAAAATGAATCGTGGGTGACAAAGACTTGTCTTGACTCTAACTAGTTGCATAGTTAGAGTTAGAATAAAATCCTATTACCGTCGCCATACATACATATTAAATTAAGAAGGCAGGGCTCTTAAATATGGCTGTACAATATTTTGTTAAGTATGGTAGTATAATATATTGCTAAGTAAGTCGATGCCAGTCGTGGCGCAGAGGCACAAAGTGTGACTGTAAAATCGACTGGTTGTGGGTTCGATCCCCACTCGAGGAAATGAAATATTTATTTACATTTATATTTTAATTTCTTCGCTCTGGTGTCAATGCAAGAAGCGTTAGCGTTGAGTTCCACCACTCAACACGCAATGCCCTGCAGAACTTGGCAAGGAAACGTTGGGGACGGAATATTCTAACACTACGTTTCCTCTGCCTACCCTGCTGTGGGCGGGATACAGCGTGAAGCTGATAAAAAAAACTTACAGTACTTTTATCTATATATCCTAATATAAATGTACTTCAAGACTCTCAGGAACTACTGGTTTGAATTAAGAAAAAAATTGAGCATTTAGAACATGTCATACACAACTCTTTATTCTAAACGATTATTTCCCATGTAGGAGGCCGACGGCTAGTATATATACAAAGGAGTTTTCAAACTTTATAATAACGTGTATGACGCTATATTCTAACGCATTTTCTATCATTTTCCACTTCACTATGCTACAAATCGTATATTATAGTTAATAACTAACAAATTATATTAGTACATTTAGCTCGTCGAGTTGATAAATCTACTCTACTCATATGCATGTCCGCGGGTGCACTGCGCACGACGCGCCCGACCGCTAATATCAGAGTCAAATGATAGCCTTTAATGTGGCCAGCGAGTCGACGCTGATACGGTCGGAATAAATAAATTGGGAAAATTCAATTTTATATATATGTGGCGATGGTTTATCTATACTAATATTATAAAGCTGAAGTTTATTGAACGCCCTAATCTCATTAACTACTTGTTTGAATTGAGAAAATATTTCTGTATGGAGTAGTTTTATCTAGAAAAGCTATTTTATGACAGTGACCACGGGAGGGGAGCCGCAGCTAAAAACTAGTAACTGATATATTGTTTACTTTGATGATTAAAAAAGGGAGTATGGAGGGTCTTAAAGAGTTAAAATATTATATTTACAATAACGAACCCAACGAAGCAAATTAACTTTTTTTAATTTCCTCGCTCTGGCAACGAGACAATCACTCAAAATCCAATATATCGAAAATTAGGAGGTGCGTATGGACTGGAGTCGCTTAACACGGGGCTACCTATGCCAGCGTGAAATTACAAAAACAAAGTCCGTGATTATTTATTAACTAAGCTTCACGCTGTATCCAGCACGTGGCAGGGTAGACAGAGGAAACCTGGGATTCTAGTGTTAAAACACTCCTTTCCCCATTAAGACAGTTCTGTTTCCCACTTTCTGCTGAATTCTTGAGGCATGAAGTGTTGAGTGGTGGAACGCTGAGCTTTGCCTCGTTACCAGATCGAAGAAATGAAAATATAGATATTCCATGTGTCCAAATGAGAATCGAACCTATATCCATTTACAGTTAAACGACGATTTCAAAACATGAATGTATATTTAAACAAAGTAATTGAGTTGAAACAGAAATTGAAAGCTCGATCTAATCCATCTATTTATTGTATTAAATAATTATGCCTTAATTATGTTTGATCAATCATCATCTGATCTGAGAGAAATTGCTTCAATCTAATTAATTGGGATAATTTATGATTTACGATTTTCTTCAAAATAAAAATGAGTAACGAAAATATTTGAAAATTGTAATAACTTGCCTTTAGTTCCGCCACTCACCACGCAATGCGTTCAAAATTCAGTGAGGAATAGCATTGTCTTAATGGGAACGGAATATCTTAACACTAGGTACCATGGTTCTCTCTGCCTATGTTTCAGATACAGCGTGAAGCTATAATAACTGGGGTCATTATGTCACAGGGACACGCTATCTGATTGGAAAGGTGACAGTTGTGGATTTGATTTATACTCTGGAAATTAATCATTTTCATAACATTGCTCTTGCATGAAAATGATACGAGGCCTTGAATACCAACACAGTGGCCAGTCGTCGCGTTAGGGCATAATCGTGCGTCTGTAAACGTGACAGGTTCATTGAATATTTTTATTTCTTCACTCTGGTGGTGAGACAAAGCGCAGCGTTAAGCTGCGCCACTGAAGCACAATGCGCACCAGAATTCGACGAAAAGTGTGAAACCAATAATCTTAACACTAGTTTCCCTTTGTCTACCCTAGCTACGTGCGGGACAACGTGAAGCTAAAAAACCACATATCAACATACAAATAGGTAGTAACAATGATACAAAATTTGATTTAATAAAATAATAAAATGTGGCGAAAAACACTTTAAAATAATACAAAATAAATAAATAATAATACTAAAATAATCCAAATTATTCAAATGGAAATAAATACGTACCCCATGACGTACCTGATGCGCAACCCCATCCTCACGTAAAGACAGAGGATGATGAAACCTGGCAGGATAAAGAAGAAGAAGCTACTCAGCTCGCAAATGTACCATGAAGGCAGTTCCAACATAGCGCAGAACGCTGATTCTAGAGATGCATTTCCGGATGCTAAAACAAAAAAAAAAGTACTTTATTCTGTGTCACGTATATGCCAAAGTACACTGAGGAACCTATACCCTATTCGGGGAGTCGTGAGACAAAAGGTAAACATCCCATAAAAAGGTTACTTTGCAGATCAGGATTAATGTAATTATTATGGAAGTAATGCGCTGATAGTACTGTAAATAATACTATATAACAATATCTGTAGAATTTTTGCAATCCTTTAAGATTTATTAGATACTAGCGGCCCGCCCGCGGCTTCGCCCACTTAAGCTACATGATTATTGATGATGATTTTTTTACTACATTATCGTAATTTCTATAAGGACTTTGATTGTTTTGAATTAAAAAATAAGACCAATGTTGATATTTGATATTTATAAAAATATACATAAAGCTAATTATTCCTTATACGTATATATACTTGTAACATTACGTTCATTTTACCTATGTAATGTACGTCTTATCATAACTTTAAAACTCTGTTAAACGTGCTGATGTCAGTGAAAAATTCTTCTATTACTGTTTCAAAAACACCCTTAAATGCTAAATTATTGATTTGAAGGATTCATAATATTCTTTGTAAAATAACTGTAATAATTGCATATTAACTCCTGTATAGTTGTTAAATTAGTTACATATATTATTGGCTAAATTTACAATTGGTAAATATGTAATTATTACAGAGTACACGTAGAAAGACTGGTTTTAGGCATTTTTATATAGATTTATTTCAGACAAACGAACAAACCGAAGAATCTATGTATTTACTTAATATTTCTTTGAAGATTTGGATCGGTCGGATCGGTCTTTATTTCTGTGTTGAATTAATTACGACTTACTTAACTGTTATGATTTATGAAGGAAACCTTCACTAACAATTCAGTTTTGTTTTTGGCTACAAAAAATAAATAGAAGTAAAAGTTTGAGAAACTTTGCTTTCATTTTGTCTCAAGCCACACAACAACACAAGTAATTGAGAATTAAACTGTTAACATTACTAATTTTGCATCGAATGGAGATTACTATCAATGAACTCGGAAAAACATTTTACATTTCGTTTGTGTGAATAGGAATTTCGAAACATAATCTCTTATTACGACCCTACATTTCCCAAGGAACCTGCATGCCAAGTTTGAGCGCAGTTTCGGCTGTATCTCATCTATCAGTCGCTCAATATAGCAAGATTTATATTTGTACATGGATTATGTATACTTATATCTAGGGTCAGTCAGCGACTGGCAGAACTTTACGCTAAGCATCTAAATAAATAAATTATTAACAAAATATGGTAAAAATTAAAATGTGGATATTACCATTTCATACTCATATCTCCAGAATCGCTGAACGGATTTACATAATTGAGGTATTGTTAGATTCGCCTTAGCAGCCCAGGTGTTCTTAGATAGGTGACGTTAAAAAAATAATCATAGCGGCTGTGGGACGCCATTGGAATAATGAAAAAAAAAATGGTTTTGAATGGATATCAAATTCAAGAGCTCAATACGAGGATTTCAAAAAGGTATATCATGATAATCAATTACCATAATGAATCCTAACAAAAAAGTTAAAAATAAAAAAATATATATAAAAACAAAAACCCCGACTGCATAAAACTAAAAATAAAATAAACAAGCCCAATAGTTTATTAGGATTAACAGTCGACCTATACAATAATAATTATTATAAAGTATGAAGGTAAATATTTAAGCCATAATTTTCAAGTACGTTATCTCTGTAAGCCCTAAGGATCTCGAATACGCTATCTCAAATTCTCAATTCAGCGCAAATAATGCACAATTTCATAAAGAGCTTGCACCAAGGAAATTAGCTTAGTTTGTACAACCACCGGTGGACAGAACTACAAGAACCAGCTATGTACCAAGTGTTCGAGGACACCGACAGTATCGTCTAAGTTTAACATGTTTTGGATTTTCAACTCCTTAGTACTGCTGAGTAACTTGGTACACTAGACTAGACTAATATTCGCTACTGTAAAAGATTAGTAGGGATAGATTTGCATTCTATTAAAGTCAATTATTATATTTAAAGCTAAGTTTTTTTTTTGTTTTGTTAGAAAGTAAGGTGTGAACCTCGTAGGGCAAGAGATTATCTTTTATTTCTCTAAAGATATTGTTGTCCCTAAAATAATTACATTCTAACTTATACCGGGTGGAAGCGTCTGCGTTCCTTTTACGAGTGCAGCACATAGGGTAATATATTTCAAACCTGTACCTAAAAAAAAACAAAATTCAACGGTCAACAGCTTAGACGTAGGATTATTTCATTTCATGATTTTTATCCATACTGTATTACGTGTGTGGCAGTTATTAATAGTTACCAATAATGTAAACACTTACTACTACAAAAATACTACTATATGTTAACGATCTACCACTTCTTATTCTCAAAAAAAAACGAACGAGAGATATCCCATCTCTTGTCATATTTAACGCAGCTATTTTTTATAAGCCTAAACAACGTTTAACTTCACAGCTATTGCTACCTACGACTCGATTTCGTGAATGAGGCGTGTGCGAAGTTGCTGTTTTAATAGTTTAGTCTCTGTTTACGTCCTTCTTAACAAATCGCGTTTTATTTTACAACAATTTTTTTTATCAGCTTCACGCTGTATCCCGCACACAGCAGAGTTTCCGCTGAAATCTAGAGGCATTGCGTATTGAGTGGCGGAACTCAATGCCGCGCTTTGCCTCGACACCAGAGCGAGGAAATGAAAATATAAATTTAAATAAATATTTCATATCTGATTTTGCAGTCACACTTTGTGCCTCTGCGCCACGACTGGCCTTTTATTATATTTGTCCTCAAGATAAAAACACTGTGTATATATATCAGCTGAAGCTCCAAAAAAAAAGTAAAGTCTATAAGCTTGACGATTGTGGGTTCGATTCCTACTCGGGGAATGAACTATTTTCATTTTCTAATTGACTCTATGTTGAGTGTATACTGTCAATACGCAATGTTTAGAAAACTAGGGAGGCAAGTTGGAAAACGGAGTGTCTTGACTCCCTCTACTTACTCTGCGTCATGCGGGAAACAGCGTGAAACTATTTATTTAATAAAAATTAAAAAATCATGATTTTTTTTCACGATATCCTAGATTTCACAATACTATAATAATAAATCAATATAACAAGACTTCTGTTTACAAAGACGAGAGAAAAGTAAGTACAATACTAAGTAAAGTACAATTTACCTATAAATAGAACTTCTTGAGGAAATCTGTTACAAGAATAAGTTATGTTACGTATAAGTTTTTCTTTTACATTATTCATACTTGTATATCTACTTTTTTCTTATATTTTATAAATATAAGAAAAAGAAAAAATAGTTTAGTGGCCATGGTAACTGAATGTAAGCGTGATTGTTAGGAGTTCGATTCCCACTCGTGGGAATAAAGACAAAGAACAAGAAAAAGTGCGGCGTTGATTTCCATCATTCAATACGCAATGTTTCGCCAATTAGGCGTGCGTGAGGAAAGTAGTGTCTTAAAACTTACTCCCTTCTGTCTACTCTACTTTATGTGGGATACAGCATTAAGCATAAATAAAACGTTTTATAAATTGTATACTCAAGAGTATATACTTGTTGCTAACTTGAAAGCTCTATGTACACTATAAAATATATACTTATAAATTTCAAGTTTTCAATTTCCGGTGCATTCCAGCTTCGACTACTAGCTTTACATTGGGTAAACGTTAATAAATTCTAAAAAATATTAATTATATTTTTATAAGAGGGTGCCGCATAAGCATGGGAAAGCTGCACTGACTTCGGAATCGGAAAATGGATATGGTCTCTATTATTAGGTAACGTCGGGCCCATCCCGAATGCTATCGGAACAAAAAGAATAAAAATTAATTAAATCAGCTTCACGCTGCATCCCGCATACAGCAAGGTAGGCAGAAGGAACCTAGTGTTAAGACACTCCGTTCCCCACTTTCCGCCGAGTTCTGGACGCATTACGTTTTGGCTTCGACACCAGAGACTGACTGTCCAGCGACTGTAAATAATAATACCTCAAATTCGTAAGTATAAATAAAACTCAATTCTATTATATTTTTGAAAGTAATATTAGAAGTCCAAGGGAGAAGAATTCCAAAGAAGAATTCCAAGGGATCTTTATATGAGTTCTTATGTTGACTGAATGCAGCTTTCATTTTTATGGTTAATTACCCTAATAAACTTCGCCGCCACCAACGACGCCGCGACCGCTCGCTCTCATATTTGATAATCTTGGATCGTTAACTCTATACTCCGACTTAAAGACTTTAAGTTTATAACACAAACGCTTAAACGAAGTCACCTTTTAATTTTAAACGTAGAATATCCTAGCCAATTTAAACGATTATTATAATATATACATATGATTATAATATATACATATAACATTAAACAAAGAGAAAATTTAGTGTCAAGATACTCCGTTCTCCGCTTTCCGCCTGAATTCACTACATACAGCGGAACAGAACGCTGCGCTTTGTAAATCGCTGGATTTATTTACAAGTAAATATTATACTTAATCGTATAAATAATACGTTATGGTTGAATTCAAATTCATCCATGAAAGTATTTTCTTAAATATTCGTAAAAAGAACAGTCTTTGTTCTCAACTTTTCAATTATTTTTCGAAGTTGACAAATAAATTACATTAATAATACTAACTTTTAATACAAAAGGCCAGTCATGCGACTGTAAACGCGACTGATTGTAGGTTCCATTCCCACTAGAGGAAAGTAAATATTTAAATTATATAAAAAATACTTTCTAATAACATCTAAAGATATTACTTGCCTGGTGGGTAATCATGATAGTTCACAGTCGTATAGTGAGCAAATGGTGAGGCAGCGAGAAGAGACAGCGCCCACAAAGCTAGTACAATGCGTAGCGCCCTTCGTAGACCCGCTACGGCGTAGATGTGTAACGGATGACAGATGGCCAAGTAGCGTTCCAGAGTGAACGCCACTATCGTCAACACTGACACGTATGACGCTCTGTAACAAAAATAATAAATATTAATAGTGAACTTATTGAAATATATTTTACGCGGAACTGAAATATTTATAATATTGAAATATATTTTACGCGGAAAGTCTAGCTTTACAATATAAATTATAAACTAACTAAACTAAAATTCTCCCTATTTTAAGAATTATAATTCTCGTGTAAATTTTTACAATTAAGTCACCGACCGCTATGGTATATTTTCTTTTTATCTCAGACTTATCAAGATATTGATAATCTTGTCTAAGAAAAAAAATGCTAAAGTTTGGTATTAAACTTTTCATAATTTTGACAAATTGATACACATTACTCCTTGTAGATAAATGACAGATGAAGCAAGTTAAGTCTAAGTAGAGAACCCACTTTCCCTACTTATGGAGTGTGGTGGTGTTTATGTTGACTTGACAGGTCCCTTGCTAGAAAAAATATCTATGTTATTATTGTTTTTTTTTTTCATTTCTTGTTATAATTCTTCATCTGACAATAATGAACAATTGATGTTTGAACCCACACATAATGTTGCATAATATATATTTAAAAAATACATTAAAAAATATTAGACTTCTTAAAATATTTTTCTTACTATAATTTTATTATAAGTTTAATACACGTTGAAATCATCAATCATAATCAATTAGTTTCGTTTCGTTTTCCTGTGAAGATAATTGAATCCAACTACTTCGTTGCCGATAAGAAGCGTGCAACACGATATCGTTGTAAGAGATCCGGACATCAGAAGTAATAGTAACCTGTAGTTCCCATTACTCTCATAGTACTGACATTTGTACATATATCATATTGATGATATATCTGTTTGTATGTCCCTACATTTTTTGTAAATGAAGTAGTAAGTCCTCTTCATAAACCAATATTATAATATATGACATTTCTGATATTAATCTCGGATTATAAAAAATCATATTAAAATGTGAGCACAGTACATACTCGTACACAGGTACAGCGTTTATCGCGACAGTTGTGGGTTCGATTTCCACTCGAGGAATGATTTATTTTTATATAGATGTAGAGAAGACGAAGCGGTATATTGAGTTTTATCACTCAACAAAAGCCTGTCTCGAAAATTATTCCACATTTCATACTCATAAAGTCCTCGTACATGAGCGCGCCGGCGCGGACCAATAAAAATAATATAACAGTAAAATAAGCTTGTGCTAAACATTAAAATCTTTCAAAGGTAATATTTACATTCAAATAGAGCTTGTAAGTTGAAGTAATTACATGATTAAAAAATATCTTCGAAATGTTATATTATAAATTTTCGTTTATTGAATAAATGTTATTAAATATTTGGATTTATGATATTTTGTTATGTTGGCTCCAGGCATGGGTAAGGATGCATGCCGAGGTAATGAAATAATTAAACTTAATAACGAGGAAATAATTAAACTTAATTACATAATTAAATTAGTTTAAATTAATATTTTATTATTTTTAAATATCCCACTCCCGTAAACGTCTAGTTTATCACTATTGTTACTGTTTTATTTGGCGTGTCATATCACAATGTTCCTTACTACATTCTCCTCTAATATTTATAATAAATGATTAAGATTCCCTCGTAGGTTCCCCGCCAGCGTTATCAGGAGACCAACAAACTACCCACAGTAGAGAGACAGCCGGCACTTCTACCATATGTGAAGGGAGTTACAGACGGGATTGGCAACATCTTAAGAAAAGCTTCCATAAAAACCATATTTAAGCCTTAACAAGAAAGCAAGCCAATTCTTGAGGCCAGTGAAAAGTAATATTCCTTTACAGAGTGCAGGTGTATACAAACTAGATTGTGACTGTGGCTTATCATACATCGGTCAAACAAAGAGAAGCATCGGTGTTAGGGTGAAAGAACACATCTCTGATATCAAGAATGGGCATGTATCGAAGTCAGCTGTGTGTGAGCATACTGTGGATAAACTCAGCCACTATATTAGGTTTGATAAACCCCAAATCCTCGCTAAGGAAAACAGATACATTCCTAGAATGATCCGCGAGGCTATTGAAATACAAAAACATCCTAATTTCAATAGAGAAGATGCCTGGAAACATTCTACCACCTGGGACCCACTCATAAAATCATTGAAGTCTTAATCCCACCATACCAGGGGGAAAGATACTATCAGCTCATTCTACAGGAATCCAGGGCAGTACGCGAGGCAATTAAGAATTCGTTGGCGGTAGTTGGATATAATAATTATGTCAACTGACAGACGAATGCCACCTCAGTCTACCACCACGTGTGACCACGGACTACTGCAAAGTGTCCGAAACGTCGCGTTTCCAAAAAATAACATATAAAAATTTTGACCTCGAACCCGCGTCTCCTGGCTTATATGGTTTAGTGGTCAGAGCGCCTGGTCGGTTTCCAATATTAATCTGTATTCTGCATTTACCAGGGGAGACAAAAAGAAGTGCCTAGTACCATAACACTCCGATCTCCGTCAGACGCTGTGACACTGTGCGACACTGTGACCACGTCAAGCTCGATATACCTAAAAATATGTAGTATATTAATTCACTCTTCCCCACGTGAGGATATGAATGTGTATATATAAATTATTTTAATTTCTCCGCTCTGGTACACGAAGGGTGGTGTGGAGTTCCGTGACTCCACACACATTGTCTAAAAAATTCGGTGGAAAGTGGGAAAACTAGACATGAGAGTTATTTAAAGTAATCGGTTGCAGAAACTGCTTGCGAGCCGTGTAATTGCGTAACTAGTTTCGGGGATTCCCAGGGCCCCCGACCTTGCGCCATTTTAGCAAGGCTAACATTTTGAAGGCTATTAGTCTAATATGTAGTTAAGACAATATGCGTACTCGCTAACTAGAAAGTGGAGCTCTTTCAGAGGTAGCTCCAAATAAAGCCACATCTCTATCTGGGAGGATGATTGACCGATCGGATTGATCTGCATGCTTATAAGGGATCTTGAAATAATCTGTCAATGATATTTGTAAAATTAAAGCTTGCTAGTATAGCCTAGTTTGCCCCAATTTTAAACAACCTTTAGGACATCTGTCAGGCGTAAAGAATCTTGTGAAGAGTCTGATAAAAATAAATATACATTTCTTACATTATTCTTAAAAACATATTTAAATAAGAGAGTTTCTACTTTAATGTAGGTGAGTGTGTACATTAAGTTGGTGCTACCTCTGAAAGGGCCCCACTTTAACTTAGTAAATACGCATACAGTCTTAAATACGTATTAGACTATTAATCCTTAAAATTTTAGTTTTGATAAAATTACGTAGTTCTGGGGGCCCCGGGATCCCAACCTATAACGACTATTTCACATACGTAGTTTTATGACCGCAAGCAGTAGTCAAATTTATCAAAAGCTGTTGTACCCCCACTGTAACTGATTTTAATAGATAGATATTATAAAATACTAATGTCGGTTACAATGATTCTAACATACGTACTCGTAGTCGCTCTACTTTACTACGTTCCGAATGAAATTCAAAATTTGTAAAGTAAAAAGTAAAGTAAAATACTCTTTATTGTACACCGATTATTACATTAAAATGATGTTCATAATTATCGATATGATAGTACAATAGGCGGCCTCATTGCTAAATGAGCAATCTCTTCCAGGCAACCTTGTGGTAGAGGAGATACTGAATTAAATGGGAAGAGGTGCACTGAGTATATCATAAATTAATAGTATATAAATTAACAACAATACATACAATAAACTAAATAAAATTAAACCTACACATATTGATACATGCATACATACATACATATATACATACATACATAAATACATACATACGAAAATATATTTATACACATTTATACATACAAATTTATACACATTATGTGGGTAAAAAAATATATATACATAATAATTGCATTTGTTAATTATACTTAGGATTCTAGTGTCATGTAATATTCCTTAAGTCTTTTTTTAAATGTCTTTAAGGTTTTAGCTTGTCTGACTGTTATTGGAAGAGAGTTCCACAAGCGTACGGATTTAACTCCAAAAGAATTTGTGTAAAAGGAAGCAGAGTGGCAAGGAATTTTTAGAGATAAGGTATTCTTGGAGCGGAGAGAGAGATCGTGTGATTCACATAAAAACTTGAATCGTTCTTTGAGATATGAAGGGGAAAACTGATTGAAAAGAATGTTATAGAGAAGACAAAGAACACTTGAGCTTTGTACGAAATTCGGAAATGTGGTCATATTTGCGTAGTCCAAATATAAACCTGATGCAGATATTTTGGAGACGCTCAAGCTTATTTAATTGCTCCTCTTTTAAATGAAGATAACAACAATCAGCATAATCGAGAATTGGTAATAGGAGCAATTGTGCCAGCGCAACTTTAGTAGGAATGGGTAGAAAGTTGCGTAATCGACGTAATGATGCAATAGATGAAAATACTTTACGGCTTAGCTCACTGATTTGTGGCTTCCAAGACAGATGCTGATCAAATATAATTCCTAAATTTTTTACTTTTTCTGTAAAAGGGATCATTACTCCGTCAATCGATATATTAGGTAAGTCGTTTAAAGGAATTTGACAAATAAGCCTTGGGCTACCTATTATAATAGCTTGAGATTTTTTCGGATTAATCACCAAGCGCAGAGATTTGCTCCGTATTGAGATATTTGTGAGTTCTTGAGACAGTGTTGTTATAGCATTCGTAAGATCGTGCAGCGAACACTGACGATATATTTGAAGTTCGTCAGCATAAAGGTGATAGGGAGAAGCAAGTTTATGACAAAAATAGTTCATAAAAAGTGAAAATAAAAGAGGAGACAACACGCCACCTTGCGGAACGCCAACAAGCACCGGGCACCATTCAGAATAGGACTCCTGAATCCGGATACGTTGCTTGCGACCATGCAAGTAAGAATGAAACCAATCAATCACTTTAGGAGATATGTTAAGAGAATACATAATTGCCAAAAGGATATCAAAATCTACGGTATTAAATGCGTTACTAAAATCAATTAAAATCATCAATGTCACTTGATGATTCTCCATGCCTAAACGAATATCATCTGAGACGTTAACCAATGCA